>JAQFVV010006833.1:0-309856 GCA_028023455.1 Epiperipatus broadwayi
AAAAAAATTTTTATTTATCTTTATAAAATTAATAATTTGGATTTTCAACAACTAATGTTTTATGACATTAGTGGACCTTGCTGGCATAGCTTATAAATAACTTTAAAACTGTAAGCGATTATATTTAAAAAAATCTATCAGTTAATTATCAAAGCAAACAAGTCACTTTAGTTGGACTTACAACTAAAATCATACCTATAATGAAATATACCGTGAATTAGCTAAAACTAAACGATTTTAACTAATTATGCAAACGAACAAAACAGTCGATTACTCAGGTCAAAGATCCTTTCGGTAGAATCATCTCCCTATGGCTTACGTATTAGACAGGTAAAATAAAAGCTAAATAATGTCGGGTTAATAAATATACGAATGCAAAATGGAGAGAAGAAACGTAAGTAAGAAAATATGAGCCGGATTACGGACACTCGTACATATTCCAATGAAGAATAAAAGGAAAATTGATACGTCCACATGTCGTGTCCATGTATCGATAGGAGATAGGAATTACAGAAAGTCCTCAAATTTGCCTCTACGAATTCTGCTGACAAATCAACTCTATCTCAAACACGCTGTCCATTTCACAGGCATATGCGAAGAACGGAAGCTAACTCCAAATCACAAAATCTATGACCATTTTAGGTCTGTTCATGAGACTCCAAGCATTCGTTATTAACCCGAGATCTTATAATTATTAAATAGGAATGAATTATAATTAAATAGTCTTAAAATGATCTAATACTGCATAGAGAACAACCTGCGTAAACAACTACTTTATATAAATATTTAACATAAAAAAAAAAAACATACTTATAGAAATAAGGGAATTTAATTCTCGAAAAAATCCCCCTTTCCCTCTTTCCTAACTTAAAAAAAAAAGCATGATAATTAAGTGACGCTATCCAGCGGCGCTGTTACTAGGTCAAAAATCTATAACATATTTTATTCTGTATTGAATTGCAGAAATAAAAAAAATCATAAATCCCATTCCGAGAAATTATAGTAAATTTATTTGAAATTACGGTAGATTTGCTTAGAAACATATATATATTCGACACAACCTCACTCATGAAAATAAATCAACTTACTTTACTGTTAAAATCAAATCGTTCTTTCCCGAACTCTCTCTAATAAAACGTAATTTGCACTCTTAGCAAATTACTCTGAGCCCCCCCCCCCACAAGTGAAGCTTGTCGAAATACAAAAAAAATCAAAGCATGAAATAATCTCATGCTAAAATTAATATAAAACAAATAAATTCATATTCAATTAAAAATATTAGAAAATTATTGTGAGCTTAAGTTTATCAAAAGGAAAAACATTATAAATAATTTAAAAGAACAGGTTAAAGAGACAGTTAAAAAAAAGATCCTTAATAAACATTAACTTTTGACATTTTAAAGCTTTACGAAATTATATTTACATTCTAATAATACTTTGGTCAAATCTGGATGACTACCTTGGTGCTCCCCGGAATGAGTTCTGTGGGCGAACATTGATGGCTTATGGCAGTTGATGGCATGTTCTGGCAGCAGCGTAATGGAAGATTTCGGGTCTCAGGAGGGTATGAGCAGTGATTACCCTGTTTTACTCCTCGATCATCATAGCGTGCATTTTACGACTCTTTCTGTTCTCCGTCTCGTTCTCTGGTCACTCTCTGTCTAAAAAAGCCACTATCTATCTTTACTTCCTGCTGCCTCAGGTGATCTTTTAGAAAACAATAGCAATTGTTTTTATTCTAATTTTAGAAAGTTTGTACCTCGATAAGGATTAATATATTTCAATCTAATTTTATATTAGTTTTTAATTTAGATAACAATGTAGAATTTCTACTAATTAATGAATAGAGATTCCACAGTGAATGGATTTTGGTAATTTATCAATGCTTTTAATTTAAACATTTATTTTAAACTTCTTATCGAGGAACAAATCTTTTCAAAAAGGCCATCTTGGATTCTTGAACTAAAAATAAAGCATTTTAAACATATACAGTATATCTAAAATATATAAAAAAAATTCAAAGTTAATTATTTGAATTTTTTTCTTTTAATAATAAAATGGAATAAGTGTTAGTACAATTATGATCCAAAATAAATTATAGGATTTATTCAGGATAGTTAAAAATGTTTTTTTAGAATAATAAAAAAAAAGAAAATGTTAGTAAAATAAATAATTAGGTGGGTCAGACCGTGAAACGGCAAATCTGAATGAGATTTACCATTTAACACTCCCCCACTTCATGAAAAAAAAAATCTATACATATATATATATTTAACATATACACAAAATTTCTAAAACTTTCCAGGTCACAGAGTCCCAACCAGCTATTTCTCACACTACCTACTCTTTGGTTACAATCTGAAATGTCCTATTTGTTTGAATTAGGCATTTCATCTAAACTCTATATACACGCAAAATTCTCATTTCTTAGTCCAGTTATAAATTCCTGTTGTTTACTAAAAATATCCATCTAGATTAAGTACTGTGTGCTATCTTCCTGGATCTGGTGGGACATATGGCTTTAACTGCCTGGCATTAAAAGTTCCTCTATTTCCTTGCTCTCCTAATAAAAACGCATTCTCCTGACATTTTCTTTGGATCTTGTAAGGACCATGGTAAAGCGGAAATAATTTTTTGAATTCCTTCTTGGTCGCATTACTTGGTTTTGGTGATCTAAGCCACACCATATCCCCTACTTGAAATTTCTGGGGTGAATTGTGATATCTTTTCATTCTTACCCAGGCCATCCTTTCCATACGGGCACGGGCTGCCTTTTGGTCCTCTTCAGGGTGGATAACCAGATCTTTTTTTGGCCGAATTTTACCGAATATTTTGGGGCACGGTTTTCCATAGTGGAGCCTTTTTGGGGTGAATCCTGTAGATTCATTCAAGGTATGGTTGATGTACCCCACAATTTCATCAGTTCTCCTTACCCATCCCCGATGATCGTGAGATGTGTACGTGCGGAAGAGCCTGTTAATTTCTCTCATGACCCTTTCACACGGATTAGATTGAGGGTTTCTAACAGAAGTTAATCGATGATGTAGTCCTTGTTTCTCGATCCATCTAGCCCACTCCTTTGAAGTAAATGCAGTCCCGTGGTCCAAGAGGATTACCTCTGGTGTTCCTACTTCCGGAAATTGCTTTGTTGGAGCACGCAAATAGCATTTCTCGAATCTGTAGCTCTTACATGGTATGCCCGTACATACTTTGAAAATACATCATATGTAACGAGCAAGTACCGAAACTCTTGAAATGAAGGCAATGGCCCATAGTGGTCCACGGTGAGCAGTTCATTTGGTTTAGTTACAGTAATGGGGTGGAGGGGTCCTGCATAGGACCTGTTTGGGTATTTATTCTGAGCACATTTGGTGCACCTCCTGAGGATGAGAAGGACTTGAGCATATAGACCGGGCCAATAGAACCGTCGCCTAATAGCTTCTTCAGTTTTCCGAGGCCCATAGTGCCCAATATTCTCATGCACATGTTGTATGATTCTGGTCCTCAATTCTGTGGGAATTATTATTTTCCATGGGTTGTCTCGTTCCTTCATTTTAATTTGTAGAATCTCATGCCTAAGTCGGTACTGTGAACGTCTTTTCTGAAAATGTTTACTTCTCTCATGCAGATCCTTTTTCAGCTTGGTGATTATTTGTCCATATTGTTTTTCAGCTTGTTGCCAATATCCTAAGCCCTGCAATTCATCCTCAATAATAGTTTCCTTCCAGGCTACCATAATCTGGGCAGTTTGATCATGCAGTTCCGGGCTCTGAGGGTTCATTGGTATTGGGTGATGGCTTAAAATGTCAACCACCACATTTTCTGGTCCTGGGCAGTAGACTACACTATACCGAAATTTCTGTAGGGTCAAACTCCAACGAATGAGTCGGTCATTTGTTAGGAAACTTGTTTAAAAATTCCAAGCATCTGTGGTCGGTAATTATGATTACTTCAGATCCCAGGAGGAATTGCTTGAATTTTTGACAAGCCCACACAATAGCGAGTGTTTCCGGTTCTGTTGTGGTATAGTTTACCTCAGCCCCTTTTAAAGTTCGGCTGATAAAATAGAGAACTTGGTGTTGTCCCCTTTTGCCCACTTGAAATAACACAGCACCTAGACCCCTCTTGCTACTGTTGGTTTGGACGTAGAAGGGGCGGTTAAAATCTGGGTGGTGGAGCATTACGGCTTGTAAAAACTATTTTTGATTACTTGAAAGTTCTGATCATGAGTGGTGGTCTATGCCCACCTCTTATTTTTACGTAAAAGATCAATCAAATGAGTTGTTTTTAATGCAAACCTGGGGTAGAATTTATGATAGAAATTGCATAACCCCAGGAAAGAATGGACTTTCTTGCGGGTCATTGGGGTTGGGAATTTCTCAATAGCTTCAATTTTTTCAGGGTGAAGTTTTGTTCAATCTACGCTAATGATGTGACCCAAGAATGAGATTTCTTTTAGGGCAAAGCGGCTCTTCTCCAAATTAATGGTGATGTTTTCCCACTCACACTCCTTGAAAAATAGGCCTAAGTACTTAATGTGTTCTTCCATGTCCTTTGAAGCTATTACAATATCGTCAATGTAGCAGACCATATGGTCTTTGCAATTCCTCTGAGAGTACTTGTTTGAGACAGCGCATCAATCCTGCACCACTGTTTATAAGGCCGAAAGGCACCCTCTTGAATACATGGCTTTGGCCGTTATATCAAAAAGCAGTATATTTTCGATCTCTTGGATCAAGGGCCATCTGCCAATAACTTGAAGTTAAATCCAAAGTGGAAAAAATAGTCTTTCCAGCCAGACAGACAAAGACTTCTTGGATAGGTGGGAGCATGTCTCTCTCGGGTATGGTCATGCTGTTCAATTTACGAGCATCAAGGTACAAATGAAGGTCACCACTCCTTTTCCTTATGACCACTAAAGGATTATTGTAAGGGGATGGTCCCCGTTCGATGATTCCCCATTCCATCATCTGTTTAATTTGACTCTCCACCTTTTCTTTGTATTGGAAGGGAATTGGGTAGGTTTTGGATTGGACATATGATTCTTCTTTTAATCTAATGCGGTGGGTATAACCTTTGATTTGACCAGGGACTTGAGAAAATACCTTGGAATAGTTTTCCAACATTTCTTTAATTTGGTTCCTGTCTCTGGGATTGGCAATCGCTGCTTCTTGTACCTTTGTCAAGATCAATGCCGGGTCAATCGGTTGAATGATACAGCTGCGGTTATCCACCTGATTTTTCTGGGTGTCTTGAAATTTCACGGCCTCTTGCTTTATGTAACAGGTCCTTCAGGAGTAATCAATGATGTCTTCATGTTGTATTAAAAAATCTGATCCCAACACCATGTCATAAATGAGTCCATCCATGACTAAAAAGGCATGTCCTAAAGATATTTGATTTAACTCCAACCATATTTGGTAATTTTCACTCATTGATTTTACGTCCATTTGTCAGAGTTAGAGCAATGGGCTGTGTTGGGAGCTTCATGAATTCTTTTAATCTCCTCATGTTTTCAAACCAAGCTTTTGATATCAGGGATACTTGGCTTCCCGAATCCATTAATGCTTGCACTCTCTCGGTCTCAACTGTTATCTGCACAATTGGGAAGAGTTTCCCATGCTATTGTTTCTGGATCTATCTCCTTCATGGATGATTGTGGTTCTTGGATTTTCCTCAGTTATTTCTATTTTTTCGGTTACTTTGACCCTTTTGTTCCACTCCTGTGTCTTTATCACTAATAGAGGTTAAAAATCTTCCCATCTCGAGGATGGTGTCAATTTGGCAGCTTAACATCATTCTTTGGATCATATGGGCATATTTTTCTTTATAATGTGCATAATGCGTGTATCAGAGTACGTGAAGGCGGTTAGGGTTCGAAACTTCGCCACTTGTTTAAAAAAAATTGGATGAAAGTTCCTTGCTCGCTACCTTGATATTTTTCGGCTGTCAAAGTCTGAATCATTTCTTGTTTGCTCATGGCTCCAAAATTGCTCTATCACAGCTTGTTCATATTCTTTGAAGTTTTTGGTTTCTGTGCTAATGACCTGCACCAATCCTTTGCAGTGTTTTTTAAATAATGGCTCGCAACAGCCACTTTCTCAGCCTCATCCATTGCATGAACATGGATCAGTTCCCTCAGGCTTTCTATGTGCTCTATGGGATTCCCTCCGGACTCGCCTTGGAACTCCTGTATATGGATCAGTTGGGATATCAATGATGGTTCCTGTGAGCTGCTTGAAGGTGTTTGAACTTATTGTTGGTGGTCTTCTCATTAGCCTCTGTTTCTATGATGGCTATTCTTTGATCTAGGGCTTCTTGATGCTTGTGCATTGTTCTCTCAATTTCATATCTCATTGTTGTCATAATGCTGTTCATCATCATCTTTGAATTTTCCATCGCTCTTTTCTCTTAATTTATTGTGGGATAAACAAAACTCTATATATTTATTTGACTTTAACGGGTTACACCACCCTTCCCTCCTAAAACATCTCCCATCCTACTACTACTACCTGCTCTGTTTACTACCTTTAGTTATAAAATTATTTGCCACTCAGCTAAAAAAAATTTTTTCAAAACTTTAACTTTTTCCTAAATGAAACAAATTTATTCTTTTTACCTCTGGTTGTTCTCCTGTGCCTGGACAGATTTGACATTGATCATACATCACTTAGTTGATAACAATTGGTTTACATGATTTAACTTACATTTAAGTTGTTACTGATACATTTAAGTTGTTACTGACTCTTTAACCATTTCATTCTTCCAGGTTCGAATCTTAAATAACACTATTTTGTGTTTGAAAATATTGAATTAAACTATTGGCAAATTTTTTGTCTGGGCACCAGCCAATAGTTCATATATATGCTTTATTATTAACAATTTATTCACCCAAGTCTCTATTAACAAACATTTGTTGCTATTACACAATTTTGATTTAGTTATTTTTTTTTATATCACAATATTTTACAGACTGAAGATTTATTTATATACCAAAACATACAGTATTTGGTTTATTTTTCTTTTACATTTTACACATGAAGAAAAATCACAGATAGAAAAAAAATCTCATATATTTTCCTTTTTATTTTGAGTCTGTGTACATATAACACTTTTAATTTTGGGTACCAGCTATTTGTGGACACATTATTCTTATTCTCTACCACAAAATACAGCCCAAAAAAATACATGTGTATTTCACACATTTTATTTTATCAACATATTTATCATGGTGTAGGTATTTATCTAAAATCCCCACCATTTTTGAGCATCAAAACTCAGGAAAAAAATTTTTTTTTTTTTACACGTATACATTATTCATTACTGTGTCAAAAAGCATAACACAAAAACACATTATATACATTAAACATTATTCAGAGTTTTGCAGTGTGTGCAAAACATCATACAAACTTGGGAAAAAAATCTTACATATATTTGTTATTTAGTGTAATTCAAAAAAAAAACCTTATATATATATGCTTAACATTATACAGGGTGTGGGAATATCTAATAGCACCATGATGGGTGTCCAAAAACCCGAAAAAAAATACGATGTACCGGTCGAAAAGCACACATCGATCCAACAAACCCCTGAATACAGGTAATGTACCTCGAGTCCGACCATGTACAAGATAGATAAATCAGGTACATCATGAATTCTGCCCTATTTACCTATATCCCCAGGTCAAAGATCTAATCAATGGCCTTTCTCGACGATACGATCGAATTCCTTTATTTTCACTGTGCCGGCAGCTGGGTCTTAAAGCATGAGATTCGATTTTGTTACATTTAAATGAGAACTTGGGTGATTGGTTGATAGATATATTTAAAAGTCAAAATTTATTTAAAATAAAAATAAATAAAATGATTCGAGACCACTGGAAGTTTGTTTTAGTTATATATATATATTTAAAATCATTAGACATTCTACATTAATTATTTTACATTAGTTGAAACTCAAGCTAAAAAAAAAACAAAATTACAATCTTTAAATTAACTTCATAATTATATGATTTCATGACGAATTTATTTATATTAGCGGTCAGCATTGACATTATTGAGTTTGCACAATTTATTTTATGAAGTTTATACATCTTTATTTTTGTTTACATTTATTCTCTTTTTTTTAAAATAGCAAAAATTATTTCATAATTAAATGACCACGGACTTCAAAATTCCCCGTGCACATTTATTACAAGCTTATAATATAGCGATAGGTTTAAACGTCTGCCTAACGCACATATATAAGAATGACTTAAAAAAACATTTCTATTGGAAAAGATATTAAGTAAATAGACGATTGTAGTAAGACTAATTTGACGTCATCCTCCATTAACATATATAAAAAAAAAATTTTATTTATCTTTATAACATTAATAATTTCGATTTTCAACAACTAATGTTTTATGACATTAGTGGACCTTGCTGGCATAGCTTATAAATAACTTTAAAACTGTAAGCGATTATATTAAAAAAAAATCTATCAGTTAATTATCAAAGCAAACAAGTCAATTTAGTTGGACTTACAACTAAAATCATACCTATAATGAAATATACCATGAATTAGCCAAAACCAAATGATTTTAACTAATTACACAAACGAACAAAACAGTCGATTACTCAGGTCAAAGATCCTTTCGGTAGAATCATCTCCCTATGACTTACGTATTAGATAGGCAAAATAAAAGCAAAATAATGTCGGGTTAATAAATATATGAATGCAAAATGGAGAGAAAAAACGTAACTAAGAAAATACGAGCCGAATTACGGACACTCGTATGTCTATTCCAACGAAGAATAAAAGGAAAATCGATACATCCACATGTCGTGTCCATGTATCGATAGGAGATAGGAATTACAGAAAGTCATCAAATTCGCCTCTACGAATTCTGCTGACAAACCAACTCTATCTCAAACATGCTATCCGTTTCACAGGCGTATGCGAAGAACGGAAGCTAACTCCAAATCACAAAATCTATGACCGTTTTAGGTCTGTTCATGAGACTCCAAGCATTCTTTATTAACCCGAGATCTTATAATTACTAAATAGGAACGAATTATAATTAAATAGTCTTAAAATGATCTAATACTGCATAGAGAACAACCTGCGTAAACAACTACTTTATATAAATATTTAATATACAAAAAAAAACATACTTATAGAAATAAGGGAATTTAATTCTCGAAAAAATCCCCCCTTCCCTCTTTCCTAACTTAAAAAAAAAGCATGATAATTAACTGACGCTATCCATCGGCACTGTTACTAGGTCAAAAATCTATAACATATTTTATTCTGTTTTGAATTGCAGAAATAAAAAAAATCATAAATCCCATTCTGGGAAATCTATAGTAAATTTATTTGAAATTACGGTAATTTGCTTAGAAACATATATATATATTCGACACAACCTCACTCGTGAAAATAAATCAACTTACTTTACTTTTAAAATCAAATCGTTCTTTCCCGAACTCCCTCTAATAAAACGTAATTTGCACTCTTAGCAAATTACTCTGAGCCCCCCCCCCATGAGTGAAGCTTGTCGAAATACAAAAAAAATCAAAGCATGAAATAATCTCATGCTAAAATTAATATAAAACAAATAAATTCATATTCAATTAAAAATATTAGAAAATTATTGTGAGCTTGAGTTTATCAAAATGAAAAAACATTATAAATAATTTAAAAGAACAGGTTCAAGAGACAGTTAAAAAAGATCCTTAATAAACATTAACTTTTGACATTTTAAAGCTTTACGAAATTATATTTACATTCTAATAATACTTTGGTCAAATCTGGATGACTACCTTGGTGCTCCCCGGAATGAGTTCTGCGGGCGAACATTGATGGCTTATGGTGGTTGATGGCATGTTCTGGCAGCAGCATAATGGAAGATTTCGGGTCTCAGGAGGGAAAGAGCAGCGATTACCCTGTTAAACTCCTCAATCATCATAGCATGCTTTTTACGACTCTGTCTGTTCTCTGTCTCGTTCTCTGGTCACTCTCTGTCTAAAAAGGCCACTCTCTATCTATTACTTCTTGCTGCCTCAGGTGATCTTTTAGAAAACAATAGCAATTGTTTTTATTCTAATTTTAGAAAGTTTGTACCTCGATAAGGATTAATATATTTCAATCTAATTTTATATTAGTTTTTAATTTAGATAACAATGTAGAATCTCTACTAATTAATGAATAGAGATTCCACAGTGAATGGATTTTGGTAATTTATCAATGCTTTTAATTTAAACATTTATTTTAAACTTCTTATCGAGGAACAAATCTTTTCAAAAAGGCCATCTTGGATTCTTGAACTAAAAATAAAGCATTTTAAACATATACAGTATATCTAAAATATATAAAAAAAATTCAAAGTTAATTATTTGAATTTTTTTTCTTTTAATAATAAAATAGAATAAGTGTTAGTACAATTATGATCCAAAATAAATTATAGGATTTATTCAGGATAGTTAAAAATGTTTTTTTAGAACAACAAAAAAAAAGCAAATGTTAGTAAAATAAATAAGTAGGTGGGTCAGACTGTGAAATGGCAAATCTGAATCAGATTTACCATTTCACTATTAACATCTATTCATTTTACAATTATCATTATTTTTGTACATGTCCAAGAGGCATTATTTACAGACTGCAAATGAACTTTCATTTTCCCAGCTAAAAAATATTTATTTTTTTTGTTAGTGTATGATAAGACTAGTAGACCAATTATTTGTCTTTATATTTTTAATTACTTATTATTTTCTTTTGCTTCAAGATTGTCGTGGATGTGTATAATATAAAAAATTATTATACGGGGTAAATGATTATTTTGACATAATTTTTGTTGTATACATGTATTCTACATGCATATATTAGTGGTAGAAATAATTGTTTGCTATTATGAAGCTATCAGATAATTTAAAAGAGGAGTAAATGCATAAAAGTATTAATTTTATTTTTCTTTACATTGCCAGAGATTAAGAGGTCTATCTAATAATAATTATTATGCTTTAAATTTAAAAGATTGGCAGTTTGTCATAAACCAAAATTTTATTTTGATTTATTAATGTTAACTACACAAAAGTGTTGTTTTATATTTGCTTTGCCAAAAATGATGAGATTTATTTAATAGTAATTATTATACTTCAGATTTAAAATATTTACAGTTAGTCAAGAATGAGACATTTATTTTTAATTTATTAGTTAATGTTATAATATCTACGTATTGAATATGATTTGAAATTATTTTGTGCATTATCATGTGTGTGTGCTTATTGTGCAATTCATTTATATAATTGTTAAATTTAAAGTCAATTGACTTATATTTCTCCAATCGGTTTCGGATGATGTGATATGCCAAAAGAAATGGAAGAATTAGAAATTTATCTAAGAATGAATTTTTTTTTTTTATGTTTAGAATAAAACATGTTAAATGGCTATGAAGAAAGAAGTCATTTATGATATATATTATATTGTTAGGGATTGAGAGAACTCTCACTTAGTTTATTTAAATATTATCATGAGTGGATTATATTTTCCAAATTGAGCACTTGTGCATTATGATAATGTTATATAAAATAAAGCAGTGTATTTCCCTTGTGACGAGACTAGAGCCACACCAATATTAAACCTCTAAGTAAGGTTAGGGAATCACTATATTTTGTTTAGATTATTAGAGTTAAGAAAGTCTTTTGTCCCTCATATATCCATTTTGGAGTGTTTCCCATCATATATTTATAGCTATGTGTAATGTAGTATAAAAATAAAAGGTAGGATTGATTTCTTTTATAGAACATCTAAGTAGAAGTAGTTCTAAAGTATGGTGGTATATAGGCACACACACATATATATATATAATCAAAATTTGTAGTAAATTTGATTTTCTTTCCTTCATGTTTTTTTTTTGTTTTGGGTGCGTATATTTTTAAATGGGGAAAATAGAAAGAGATTAAACAGAAAGGGTTGGGGGGGGTATAAAATTTGTGCTCTTGTATTTTGTTTAAAAATGCATGTAATTGTATTGCTGTATGGATGAATAAGTGGAATGAAAAAATAATAATATGGCAAGATTTTCATTTTCAAGATGGAAGTCATAGTATGGTATATTCAAAAAGATATATTAAAAGAAAGAAAAAGATCAAAAATGTATTAGATTGTTATCTTGATAAATAAAAATGCTAAGAAAGAAACAAAGAATGGTCAAATATGGATTTTGAGGTGTTAATTGAAATTCCTTAACGTCAAGAAAAAATAAAAAGAAGTGCTGAAGGGTTTTTGCAAACCTAAAAATAACACTTTTTTTTTTAAAGAAAAGAAAAAAAAGAAAAAGAAAATGGAACAATGAAATTAATTAATGGTAATTCTTGGGTTGGACTTTGGTGGCCATTTTAAAAAGATTGTTCTAATAGTGAGATCGTAAGAATATTATTTTAAACATTATATATATCCATCAGCCATGAATAGGTTGGGGTAAGGACAAAAGCGTGCTGGGCTCTGCAAGCCATCCTATGAAGATACCGCAGCTGTCTACATTGGAAGGAAGCCCTTCTTAAACCTGACAAATAGAATGATTTTCACTGAACATTCTTGATATATTAAAGGATCGACCAAGATATACTTATCCAAAGGCAACTAATTACAATGCCATAGTGTCAAGCGAATCATTACTGCTATTTGTATATACCCCAGGGAGAAATCAAGGTAATATGAACACTTTCTTAAGCGCTACTCTTTAAATAATAATTTATTTTCAATAATGATAATGTGTAAAAACTAAAAAAAAAAAAAATCAAAAGAAATCTTTTATACATCGTCAAGTATGTTTTATACGGATGAATAGACTCAATGCTGATTTATTTAATTTGTCTTATGTTATCTGATTTTATTATACTTATTTTGTCTATGCAGTATATGTATTTGCATGTGTTAGCTTTAAAATACTCGAGCACAAACTAGAAAATATTATGGGATTTCTATTAACGAATATTAAATATTTATTTTAAACATGAGTGTATGTATCTAGGTGTTGACTTCTTTTAAATTAGATTGTGTAATAGAGATTTATAGTAAAAATAATGTATAAGAGAGTCAATTAAGCGTCTATGTGCGCATTTATGTCCCCATATTTTTCTCATGGTTAATAACCACCCACCCTGAGCAAGCTAGCTAGTGGGAGGAGTTCTATTTGTTCAAAATTAATACTCGGTCTCTCCCACCATAATTCTTATTTTTATGTAGGTAAGATTGGTGCTTGGAGTCAAAAATTGATGTCCATAAATATGCTGGGTGAGAAATAAGAGTACCATGTGGAATTATGGACCAAATAAAGAATTATTTATATATGTTTTTTTTTAAATAAAAGGAAAAAGGGAGAAAAGAAAACTATTATGTCATAATTACGCAAACATGCGTATGGTCATATATATACATGATTCACATGATAGGGCAAATCCTGTTACAATGGTATTCCAATGAAGGAGATTTCAATGAGTAGAAAGTATGGGGGATAGAATATGAGTTAAATATAAGACTTAAATATAAGGATTAAATATAAGAGTTAAATAAGAATAATAAGAGAATTAATGTGAAATGTTAGAATTGTTTCGGTGAATTTTAAAGAAAGAGATTAGAAAATAGGTTTGGAGTGGATTAGATAGGGAAATTAGACAGGTAACACAGTACTTCAGGGATGGAAAGCAGGTCCAGCATGTTTGATATAGAAATAGTTGAAATAAAATTATTATAATCATCTTGTTGTTAGAAACAGTGATAGATATATAAAAGTAAAATAAAATAAAGCAAATGCGAACAAGATCACAGAAAAAAATGGATCAACAGAAGAAAGAAAAGGAGGGAGAATTAAGTATGATAGAAATCATGGAAAAATTGGAAAGCAGATTCCACGAATCCGAGGAAAGGTTTGAGAAGAGATTGCAAGAATTAGAACAGAAAATAGAAGGGAAAAAAGAAAAGTGTCTTAGGGAAGATAGCGAGAAAGAGCCAGTAGAGGAAGAAAGTATAGGTAAAGATGAGAAGTCTAGTGAAAAGAAAGTAGGAGAAAATCCAAGTGAGTGTGAAAAAAAAGCAGGGAGATAAGATAAAGATAGCAGAAATATGGGAAGCTACCATGAAATACGTAACGGTGCAGGCTAATGTCAAATAGTTTTTAAAGATTCAGTCATTCGCTGGACAAATGGGAGAAACTTCCGTAGAGCACCTGCAGAGCCTAAGGAGATACTTTAGCATTAACCCTATGGCCAAAGAAAGCAAAATCGCAATTGCATGCAGCAATTTAACCAAAAACGCAGTTATGGTGGGATTCGTTATTGCAACAACCCACAACATTCAAAGAATATCAGAAAGAGGTGAGGGATATTTTTTGGTCAGAGGATCACCAGGAGTTAACCAGATATTGGGTTATGCAGAAGTATATAGGGAAAAGGGCCAAGAAAGTTATTCTCAATTTTTTTATCAGCAGGTGGTGAAGCTGCAGATGATAGAAACATGCAATTTAACTGAAAGCAACATTATTCGGATTGTAAGACATAACCTGCCAATGAAAGTAGAGCAAATGATGTTAGGGATGAAAAAAGCATCCATCGAGGAAACAGCTAAGATACTAGAGGCAATAGATATGAGTGCATATGACTATAATAGGCTGATGGACCGAGGAAAAGAGCCTCATGGTGCACAAGTTGTGAGATTTGGAGAAGAGAGGTCGGATTGGAACCGACCAGATCCCAAAAGAAGGGATAGTAGTACTAAACCAAAATGGCAGTATGATTATGAAGAGCAGCGACCGCCAAGCAAGCCAAATTATGATCAAGAAAAGAGTTCAAATTCACCAATGCCAAAAGATGTCCAATAAATAAATCAACTCAGGTAAACGAATAGAAGAATACGTAAATTAACACTGATTCTGGAAAGTTTTTTTTTAGTATTGTTGCTAGGTGATGGGTTTAATAATTATCATATTTATTATGTGGGATTTTATACAAAGCCAAGTAGATAGAGAAGTAGAATTTTCTCTTTTGTGTGTGTGTGTAATTTTTTTTTTTTTTTGTGTAAGCTCAGAGAGTCAGATAAGTTGTGGCTATGGAGCTGTGGGAAGGAAGCAATCTTGCAATTCTGTCAGTGTATGGTGGTGTTGGCTGCTGATTGAGAACGTTGTGCACTGTATATAGCTGCTGCTAATTACTGACATGGTCGACCTATCTAACATAAGATGCAGATGACAAAAGTGTGAACTCAAGCCAGTAAGACTCCAAAGAGAGCATGGCATTCGTATATAGTCCCACCTATATGACTCTAGCAGAAGTGAGCAAGGTCTAGGGCAACATATACTTAACCTGAAGACTCAAAATAAAAGTCAGGTATTATTTAATTATCTACATGCCTAAGACTCAGAAACAGCAGAGTGTGTTTAGGAAAGTCCTATGTATATAAAAAAAAAGTTTTTCTTAAACAATTTTTTTTGGGGGGGTCGAGAAACCAAAGCGCATCAAAATTGGGTTAGCTGTATGTTGTGCATCGCAGGTAATGTCCGCATGAGTGGTGATCGGACCCATAATGTATTGTTGGGTTGTTGGTCATTTTACTTTTTAGTTCTAAAGCTGCAGGGTGGAAAGGTAAATAAAATTGATTCAAGAATATATGTGTATTTTTTTGTTTTGCTCAATATTTTTGAGTTATTTTGTGGTTTAGAAATAAGCTATTCAAATACTCAAATGGTATTTAAAGGCTTTAGTGGAGTGTCAGGAAATATGGGTGGAGAAAGTAGTAATGCAATGGAGATGATTAGCCAGAGAATAAGTAAGATAGAGGAAGAAGTGAAAGATGTAGAAGTAAAATTAAAATTATTAGACAAAGTGTGACGAGATAAATGAATTATTGAGTACAAATGATAAGGAAGAAATGGATAAGGAGGTACAGAAGATGGTAGAAAAGGTTACAGATGAAGTAGAGAAAGTAGACTATGAGACTATTGATGAGATTCACTAATAAGAGAATGTGGGGATATAATTGCAAGGGAAAATAGAAGCAGTTATGTTAGAGTATGTTTGCCTGGAGCAAAAATTAGGGATGTGACAGATAAAGTAAGAAAGCAAGGTAGTAAAGATGTATATGTTATGGTAGGGACTAATAATTTGTTAGAGCTATCAGAGAGAGTAATGGATGAGTATGTAGAATTGATTAGGAATTTGAGGGAGATTAAAGGAAAGTAGGGATAGTTGGGGTATTACCAAGATTTGATAAGAGGTATTTGTTAGATAGGGCATGTTTTATAAATGAAAGTGAAAAAATTGTGTGAGAGAAATAATGTTGTGTTTGTGGATGTATGGGATTGGTTTATTGAAAAGAGAGTTATATAGTAAAGATGGATTGCACTTAGGAAAACAAGGCAGTGAAGTTTTAGGGAGTCTGATATTTAAAGAATATAATTCAGGAAACTTTTAAAGGGGGTGGGCTTTTAAATTGTAATATTATCAGAAAGAAGAGTGGATGGGATGTAAGAAATAAGCAAAAGATGGTTAATTTAGATATAAGTGTAGATGTGGAGAGGGAATGGTTCTGGAAGATTAATGGTAAGAAAGTTTGTTATAAATGTAATGGAGAAGAAAGAAGTAAAAGAATTTATAAAAGAGTAGTTAGGAAAGAAGAAATTGTTAAATTGGGTTTTTGAATATGCAAGGTGGTAGGAGACCAGAAAAGTGATTGGAATTAAATAAAGGAATTGAAAATGAAGAGCTTGAGGTATTAGCAGTAGTGAAAACTCATCTAAGAGAAGAAGAACCTATTTTGGAAGAGGTGGTATGGCAGGGTATAAACAGAAAAGAAAAAAGGGGTGGTGGTATAGGCGTTATATCGAAAAAATATTTAAATATTGTTAAATGTCGAGCATTTGTGGTTTGAAATAAGGTTGGGTAGACAAGAATGGATGGTGGCTGTAGTGTATATAGCCACTGGAGATAGTCAAACTGTAATGGAGTGGAACAATAGTATATATGAATGCCTAGTTAAGGATATGCAGAGTTTTAAAGAAAAAGGGAAGAGAATAATGGTTATAGGGGATATGAATGGACATATTGAAGAAATTGATGTAGATAATAAGAATGGTCAGTTTTTGAAGGAATTTTGTCAAAAAGTAAATTTGAGCATTGGGAATTTATCAAATATGTATGAGGAACAATACACATGGTCTAGGAATAATGTATTTCACACAATAGATTATATATTGGTAGAGAAAGAAGGAATGAATAAAATAAGGAAAATTAAGGTGTTTGATAATGAAGAGAGAGTATGTAATAGTGATCATAACTTTATTGTAATAGAAATGGTTAGTAATGTGATGGACGATAGAAATAAAGGGAGAAACAATAGTGAAAGATGTGGATGGAGAGTGAATGATGAGAATAAGTTGGAAGAGTATAAAATAAAAGTTGAAGAAACCATGGAGCAGTTGGTTGGGAATGAGTATAAGGACTGGTGTGGTGAAATAGAAAAAGTGGCAAATAGGGTTTTAGTTGAGAATATGCAGAAGAATAAAAGTAATAAAAATGAGAGTTAGTAAAAGCGTAAAAGAGAGGAAAGAAGCACACAGAGAATCACATGATCACATTTCCTATACTAGCACATTAATTGTTGATAAACAGAGCAAAACTCTCCATACAGTATTGCCACCTGTGCTAAACAGAGTAATCCTGCCTAATAGGATAGTGGTAACTATGGTTGTAAAAGAGCCAAAGACACCAAAATGTATGGGTGCTGAACTGAGTTCAGACCCCCATATGACTATATAAGCTATTGAGCTTAGATTGAAAATATTTTTTGTGTTTTCAATTTCATTCTCAGTTTTGTAGTTAAATAGAGATAAAAGGTGGTTGCTAGAGGGTTGCATTAGATCCTAAGATCTAGATGCAGTGCTCTCAGATCCA
This sequence comes from Epiperipatus broadwayi, assembly GCA_028023455.1. NCBI lineage: Eukaryota > Metazoa > Onychophora > Udeonychophora > Euonychophora > Peripatidae > Epiperipatus > Epiperipatus broadwayi. The sequence continues at coordinate 17,926 of JAQFVV010006833.1, forward strand.
AAGCTCCTCACTGATGAAGGCCACAAGCCAGAAACTAGTCTGGGGATATTGGATGAGTAGGCATTTGATAGGGATTTTATGCACAAGCCTTCTGGCATCCATTGTATTACTCTGTTTAGCACAGGTGGCAATACTGTATGGAGAGTTTTGCTCTGTTTATCACACAGAGAATATAAAAACGATATTAAATGCTAATTGGGGAAAGTACTTAGAAAAGAAGAAGTTGGCTAAAATGGATAATTATAGAGAGAGGATGAAGTTAAATAGTAAATTGTTGGAGGATATTAATAAAAGTGGAAGAGATGGGAGTAAAAAATTTTGGAATTAAATTAAAAGGAGAAATATAGAGTGTAGCTCTAGAGAAGAGGTAGAGAGAATCTTAGATATGTAATGGATATAGAGAAAATGTTAGATGTGAAGGAATTAGTGATAGAAAACATGAAAGCAGTTAGTAATGGGAATATTAGGTTCACAAAAAATGAACTGAATGAGGCAGGGAAGAGATTGAAAAGTGGAAAGGGGAGAGGTTTAGATGGATGGGCAGCAGAGATGGTAATGAATTTAGGGCATAGAGCAAAAGCAAAGTTATTATCATGTTTTAATAAGATGACACAGAAGAGTTTTTCCAGGTAGTTGGAGTAATACAAGAATAAGATTATTATTTAAAGGAAAGGATCATAGAAAGTTAAATAATTATAGACCAATAGTGGTAACACCAGTTTTATATAAAGTTTTCTCATATATGGTAGCTGGAAGAGTTGTAAAATGGATGGAAGAGACTAATGTGGGAGAAATGCATGGTTTTAGGTCAGATAGGCATATAGGAGATAGTTTGTTTGTAGTGACACAACTTATAGAGATGAGTAGGAATTCAGGTAGATCATTATATGAGTTTTATAGATATAAACAAAGCATATGATAGAATAAATAGAAATAGATTATGGGTAAGGTTAGCCAATTTGGAAATGGATGAAGCTTTAGTAAATATCAAGAAATTATATGAAAATAATTATTATACTTACCAATTAGGGGATATAGAATCAGTTAAAGTTAAAAATGGGGTGGGATTAAGGCAAGGATGCCCTATGTCACCTATTTTGTTTTTATTGTATTTGAGTGAAATGGAGAATGCAATAGAAAGACTAGGAAGAGGGGTAGAGATACCGTTAATAGGTGGCAAGGGAGTATATACTTTGTCGGGTCTTTTTTTGCAGATATCTTTTTGTGTGCAAAAAGAAGATATGGAAATTATGTTGAGGACATGTGCAAGGGTGGGTAAAGAGATGGGGATTACATTTAGTGAAGAAAAATCAAATATAATGATAGTTAATACTGGGGGAAAAGATGCAGAATTTTTATTGGGGGATATAAAGTTAAGTGTGGTGGATAGATATAGGTATTTGGAAATCATCTTATGTAATCAGGAAAATTTCTTGGATGAATGGGAGAAAAAATTGGTAAATGAAGCAAAGAAAAGAAAGGGTTTGGTAAAGAAACTAACAGTATTTTCATATAATAAATATGATGTAACTAGAATTGTATGGGAGTTGCAGTAGCAGGTTTAACATATGGTAATGATGCATTATGTGTTAGTAAAAGGGTTTTAGATTATTTAGAGAAAATACAAAGGGAAGTAGGAAGACATGCATTAGATGGAGAGATGTGTACAGCAAAGGAGGCAATTCAAGGAGAAATGGGATGATCAAGTTTTTATATGAGAGATGCAAAAAGTAAAATGAAAATGTTTGGTAGGTTGCAGTTTACAGATAGTAAAAGAATAGCCAAAATAGTGTTTAATTGGGTTATGAGCAAAGGGCAGGTAACAAGATGGGTGAGAAAGGTAATGCAGTATGCAAAAGGTTTGGATAAAGAATTTATATCAGTAAACTTGTATAAAAGGTGGAATGATTGTGTTAGGAAGATTGTTGAGTGTTATAGTGGTAAGGAATGGGATAAAAGAATAGAAGCATTAATAAAAAATAGGGAGATGGACAACTAGTATGGAGGGTAAGAAGAGTTTAAATATATATAGAAGTAAATGGAATATTGGATACGAGTTAATTTATGATAATAGTAAGGAAAGTAGTTTATTGTTTAAGGCTCGAACGGGATCTTTAGCAACAAGAGAATATATATGTAAATGGAAAACTGTGGGTGATTTAGTGTGCAAATTGTGTAAGGAAGGTATAGAAAATATTAAGCATCTGTTGATTGAATGTAAATGCTTGAAAGCAGAAAGGGTACAGATAATGAAGTTATGGGAGAATAGGTATGAACAAAGTGACTATACAGAAAGCGAGTTATTACTTTTTATGCTGGGTTTGCGAAAAGATAAGGGGGATTTAGATATAAAGGCCATAGAGTTGACAAAAATTATGTTGTGGAAATGGAATGGGGCAGAATATGGAAAGACTTAGAGTGGGAAATGGAAAATAAAGTGGCTAACAGGTTTATCTGGGCATAATTGCCGAGATATTCTTGACTTCATTTAAGAAGCTGAATGCATCATATCACATCATCAACCAGATTGTTTCCACAATCATGGTTGATTATTTATTTATGAACAGCAATCACCAAATGCAATTTATATCAGATTTAAATTCTATAAGATGAATATCATACTTAATTAGTTAAATAAAATCAAACAAACATTTGATCAATGTTGAAGTATTTATTACACTATCTTTCTTCTTATCCCCCCCCCCCACACATTTATTTAATCAAACCATCCCAATCTATTTCACACTAATCCTGATTTAACAAATTCACGAAAGAACATCCAAATGTATAGAAAATTACCAGTAATTATCTATATATACAAATTAGGAGTGAATTCAAGGGTGACTTACTATAAGAACATTCTTTTTAGCAATGTTCTGATGCCTATAGCCACTCAACATATTCTCTGCACTTTTTAATTACTTAATTTGGCTTTGCAGATTTTAAATTGTCAAAGAATCCGAGCCAAATCAAAACCAATAGATCAGTCACTAACTTGGCAAAATACCAATTAATAAACCAAACAAAAGGCAATCCTGTAATTTATAGTTTTTTTTTCAATATTACTTATAATCCTGTGAAAACATTCCAAATTGATGACCATAATAGATAGCACAAAAATACCTCCACTACCAAAGTTTCAACAATAGAGCAAATTGCAGAAAAATTCTACACTTTCTTTCACCATCTTTCTTTAAGAATTTCTAAGAAGACAAACTTTAAAAAAAAAAAAAACTTGCAAGATCTTCCCCTTTTTTTGTTATCTTGATTTAATTAATTTCAAAACTTTTAAAATTCCATTTAAAAAAAAGTTTTATTTATTTTTAGTACAAAAAATATAAGTTTTATTATAAAATAATATATATGCGATTTTAATAATATATATGTGCTTATATACATATGAATATGAGTTGGAGAAAAATACCAGCTCAGTATAAACTAATGATTTGGGGGACAGACAACATTGTTAAGTTATTCTATTGAAATTGAATCAAATACTTTTTTATTTCCAATTGAATAGCAATAGAACTAAATATTTGTTCTTTTCTAACAGTCTCCACAATGGACTTAAAAAACAATTGCAGCTAAACCAGTAGAAGCATCCCTTTTTAAAAATTGCATTTTGGTTATTGTTTGTAAGATAAAGGTTAAAGTTTATCCTCGATGACTGATTCAAGAATCTTGATGCCAAGTGGATTCATGGATATAGGATATATATTTTTAACTGTAGTGATATCTTCAGATTTCTTAAGAAAAGACACAAGCATTATTGGATACAATTCAGGTATATGATGGATTTGTCTGGATAATAAATTGGCTAGATTCCTTAAATAAATAGTAGTAAAAAAGCTTAGGTGTTCATAGACAAATTTTGAAATTCCATGAATACCCAGCTGATAGGTGTCTGGGACATTAGCAATTTTTTTGGTGAAATCATTTATTGTTAAGATATCATTATCCTATGTGTTTCCAAGAAACAAAGAGGTAGGACAAAACATTTTGTTTTGCAGACTATTTTTAAAAACCCCATATAATGGAGTTAGCATGCTGTCATCAGCAATTATTTCATTATTGATGCTAAGTCTGTAGGTATTTGTTTAGATGGGGGTCTAATGCCCAGTGGATAAGCTGTCTAGAGAATGAATGTGTATGATCCAGAAACAGTCTTTTTTTTGATTAGTATGTATTCCTTCAGAGTTTCACAGGTATTGTTGTATAAATGTTTTAGGGCAGCTTTTTTTACTGCAGTTGTTACCAGTGGCCTGGTAATGAATAATTTGTTTATGAATGTCATCTGCAAGTGCTAATAATTTATGAAGTGTGGATGTTTGGGTTAAGTGATCAATGTTAAAAGAACATTTACAAATGCTAACCAGGTTCGTGTGGGATCTAACTTCATTGTATCCATTTTAAAAAGTTCTCTATAGGTTTGTGAATTAGTCCTGCTAGGGAGTAAATAACCTTATTGTCTTTCTAGCTGACAGTATTGTTCTACATGTGAGATATCTAGGAAAACAAACAATGCTTAATGGTCAGATAATGTTGAATTTTTTAGAGATTGTATAATTAAATAATGTAGTATCGATGAATAGAATACTAGATATATTAGTGAAGTGTGTCTGTCATTGTAGAATCATACCAAATCATTTGGTAGAAATTCGTCTCTCCTCATAAGAGGGAAAGCAAACTTATATAGCCACTTAGATACAAATTTACTGTAGGGCATTTTAAAATCACCCAATAGCAGACATGGATAGGGAAAGAAAGCTAGGATTGAATTAACTGTTAATATTAATCTATTTATTATTGTTGGCCCTGGAGGTATATATGCAAATATAATATTTAAAACTAAAGCTTTGTGGAGGAATGAGATTAGTATATGTACATCAAAATATAGAATATTAAATGATCTGAATGGACAAGCTTGCCTGCAGATGGCATAAGATGTTTTTGAAAATATTGAGAATCCTTGATTATGTAGATAACTTGAAGGATCTGTAACTTAGTTGCAATATATTTTTTGTCTCTGACAGGCCATGTATGTGTGGCTGGACTATTTTATACCATTTAATTAATTGGATTTTCTATTCAGACTTCAAACCTCTGATATTAAGAGCTCCAATATTTATAAGCATGCTCAGGTGAGTTTAGATCTAAAAAAAAGCGTATATAAATATATATTGTTTATAATTTACACTTAACAGGAATATATTAAAATTAATGTCTATAGGGTGATATATATTAGATTGTCCTTATCTTATTCTGTATTTTTGTCTCTTTCCCTTATTTATGCTAAAAAAAAAATACCCAAAGGAAGTATATGTATGATTTTATACCTACAATCTTACTAAATAAACAGCCCTATATATTAGTTACTTTATATTAAGAAAATATTATCAAAGGAACATCATTAGCAAGTTCTGAAGCTTCTCTAGTTCTACAGAAAATTAAAACGTTTTCTGATATTTTTTCATGTTGTGTACCTGATGCTAAATCGAGATCTGAAACACTACTCATTTATTTCAATTGGTTCATCTACCACATCTTCCATTTCAAACTCTTGAATTTATTCATGTACAATTTTTACTTTTTTAATCAGTTCATCAGAATTAGTAATTTCTTCATTATCACTGCAATTTTTTGTGAGGCAGGCTTGCTCCCATGCTTCACCCTAACAGGGTGACCAGGTTTTTATTTCTTTATGGAATATCGGCAATCTTATTAGTCTTAGATTGAAGCTTTTTCCATTATTTCAATTGCAGTTTTATTTATGACAATGTCATATCATTATGGGGCTTATCAATTTGTTCTTATCGGAAATGCCATCGATTTCTGATGGTTCACAAAGATAATGTTTTGATATATCATTACATTTCAAAACCCAAAATTCTTCATGCGCTGTCTGGTGGCCAATTGTTTTTCCATGTTAATGTTTTTTCTCAATGGTTCTATTACTTTGGAGTTTATTATTGAGCATTGATGTGTTGGTATAGCAATCTGATTAGTGTTTACACAATAAATTAGGTCAAATGTTGACAACATGCCCATGTTATTTACAGTGAAAGCATTGCAGTTTAAGGTCACACATTTGCAAAAAAAGCATGGCTTCCTGATCTATAATCAAAGAGGGAATTTCATTGGGATTAATGCTTTTGTGAAGCTTTACTTTAAATTCATTCATGTTACCATATATTGGAACTGGTGTATTTTTTAGTAACATGGGTCAAAGACATTGCTACGCTGAAAGGTTCAATTAGCCTGCAAAAGTCATCAATGTTATAATGTAAATAAGCATTCTTTAGAAAGCCAGTAATATATCTATCTCGGTTCAGAATAATTTTAATAATCACGTATCTGTCTAATACTTTGAAATTTCTTAAATTGGTCTTTTGTTCAGCATTATGAAATTCAAAAATAACATATCTAGGATTTCCATGATCGGCAATTCTAAAATGTGTCCCACATGTCATTAGAGCTTAAAGCTTCAAATATAAGTTCCTTTGGAAAATGTTACAGCGAGCAATTCATATCAGTTACAGCAATAACTATAGATCGATCCATTAAAAAATGTTTGAATGAGGCAAACAATTCATTAGGCAAAGTAGCATTAAATTTTTCTGAAATAGTATTAAGAGTTTCATCAGACCAGTTCTCTTTATTATTATTATGGGGCTCAGAAGGCTGAGACAGCATGTCTAGTTTTAAGAAATAATTTAACATGGATCCATGAAATCTTGCTTCGCTCCTATCTTTATTGGTATTTGGAAAAAATTTTCTTGTTTGATTCACCGTCTGTCAAGGTTTCACATTATAATTAGAGATTTTGCTACATTTGCATAAGATTGGGTCCTATGTAACTCACGACTTCATTAAACATGGCCATTTTCTCCTAAATCACTTTGAATTGAAATTTCAGTGGAACATAACCGTCAGAAAAAAAGCATCTTTTAACTATTGATTTTCTTACAGTGATATATATAAATACACTCTGTATGATTCAATGTGATTTCTTTTAGAATATTTTAAAGCTTCTATATTGGAAGAACTAAGGAAATCGCCCTCTAGTGGCAGAATATTAATATTCTTATTATGATGTTTCAAAAAGAAACTTTATTGCGTCAAAAGGTTTTTACATTTATGTAGGTTACATACATATTTTTTTATTCATTGCTCTTTAACTGGTCTCAGGTTGTCTATTTAAAGTGGAGAGTCATACTTTTCAGAAAAATGACCTCTTGGTTGTACTACTTTCGGTATTTGTTTCCTATTGTTCATGTTTTGTTCTAGTTTCATCTTCTAATCTTTCTTCGATATACGGATTGGCCTTGTTGGATACCCGGATTCTTTTACATGTTGGTTTAGTTGGTTAAAAGGCCAATTGTTGCTTTAATAGTGACCAAGTGGCTGCATATATATATGGATGTGCCATTATGTTATCTCTAATTCTTAATTGTGCTAGCTTGTTATGGAAGGTGAACGGTTGTTGTCTCATATTGTCCATTATAAATATACATCATGTGCACCACATTTTTTTCTTGATATGCCCTTATAAATCTTTTTATTGAGGTATTAGGCTATCTATATGTGTTACACATCATTTTTCTGATTTCTTCTAGTGCTATGCATTGGTAGTTTAAATCAGGCAAAACTCATTATACGTATTGCCACACCCAGCAAACTAGAGTAATCAATGGATGCCAGAAGGCTTGTGCATAAAATCCCCATCTAGTGCCTACTCATCCAATATCCTCAGATTAGTTTCTGGTTTGTGGGGTTTGTCAATGAGGAGCCTTGGATCTGAGAGCACTGCACCTAGATCTTAGGATCTAATGCAACCCTCCAGTAGCCATTTTTTTATCTTCACTTAACTACAAAATTGTCTTAAATTGAAAACACCTTAATATTTTCAATTCAAGCCCATCAGCTTATATAGTCATAGGTCTGAACTCAGTTCAATACCTATACATTTTGATGCCTTTGGTTCTTTAATAACCATAGACACCACTATCCTATTAGGCAAGATTGATTTTAAGCCAATAACATGATCATTTCTTATGCTTGCTTATAACTGTTATTAAAACAGGCAAAACTCACTATACGTATTGTCACACTCAGCAAGCTAGAGTAATCAATGGATGCCATATTTCTCCATTCTTTTTATTTCATAAATAATTTCATATAAAGATACAATAAAAGACAACCCTCAAGATGTATTTCGTGCTGAACCAGCACTCATCAGTTGGACCAGGTCATCATCTCTCATATATATCTTTATTAAATGAAGATCATTTATGTACAGCAAATTGTCTCATTTTTATTTTCAAGCATCAATTTACTCAACTCCCAACTTTTACGTTATCAACTTTTTGATAAACACGTAATGATTATTATTAATCATTTATTATAAAATAAAAGAAATATATCAGCATGGCACTGTATATATTCTGATCAATTTGAAAATATTTATAAAGAACAAATAATTTGTAAGTTAAAAGTTGAGTTAAACTACATATTTTTAATTTAAAAGCTTAACAGATTTTGTTAATTACCAAAAAAAAAAGTGTTTTCTTTTCAAATAAGGTTTTATTTATATAAGAAATACAAGCCAAAATTACAAAAATAAATTATACAGAATTTTATTTACTCTCGAAATTTAACAGTATGATTACTTAAGGTTAAATTTACAATTGAATTTGAGAAAACTACTCAAAGCATAGGTATTATTACTTACTAAATTTTTTTATTAACACTATTTTCTTAGAATGTATAGATTTTTGCTATCAGATATTTGTTTTTATTTCTTGATGCATATTCGAGATCCATTAAAAATTTTAACGAAACCGAAAGGTTGAGAAACACTACCCCGAGTATTTTTAATTTTGGCTGCACTAAGATTTCATTTTCTTCCAAAATTTTAATGTCTATTGAACCAATATTTTTATTCCTAATTTCTATTGCAAGATTTTTCATTTCAACTGTACCAACACTGCTTTCTTTTCAGGTACACTTTTAAATTGCAGACATCAGTTTAATTTTTAAATGTACTATTTTTGATTGTATTATTGGCTGGCTTTGAGGTCTTTTAAAAGCTAATTTTGCTCATTAAGTCACAAATATTATACATGTCATAATTGGTAAAATTGTTACAATGATCAAAATTAGTATGCCCATTATCCATATTTATTAGTAAATCCTTGATAATTTTTCTAGGATCTTTTATTTGACATGGATGTTTTTATTCTTTTGGCAATCTAGATGCTTTATTTCATATTATGAATATTTACTTTCTGTAGACTGGTTTGACTTCATGATTCTTTAGTTGTTGTTGTTTTTTTTTTTTTTTTTTGGGGGGGGGGGATACCCATGCTCCTTTTTCTTCAAGATGATTTAAATCTTCTCAGCATATAAAGATTTGCATTGAAAGTTATGTAGATTCACTTTTTCCTGGGCCTAGATTGTGATTTGTATAATTTGGCTCTTAAATAATATATATATGCTGTTAGGGCCTTTAATCTGGAGCCCTGATCCTTAAAAAATTGTATCTCTATCTTCAATTTTTTTGATAATAAAATAGAGAAAACTGACTTTTCCTTTCTACTTGATTATGGTCTTTCCCTCAATCTTTGAAACCTCAAAGATCATTCTAAGCAATTCCAACAGTCTCTATAACCTTAATTGGAAGCAGCTCTTCTGATAGATTAAATAATCCATGGGGGTTTCATCTATAGTTTTTCTTGCCACATACTCGTCCATTATTTGATTCAATTTCACTTCCTGGATCTATCAACTATTTTGACCATGGTTGTATTAATTCTTGTTTTTGTATTACTGATTTTTATCACTTGCTGAAACTTGGTATTTTGTTCTTCCACATCTCAAATTCTATTCTACATTCTCTTAATGTTTCTATTATAATTTTCTGACTTTATTATTTCAATCTTTTCTACTATGCATTTATAATTTTATATAATGGTTTTGACTATATTTTCATTTCTTTGTAACACTTCCTCAGTTTTCTTTTAAATTTGTATGTCTTTCCATTGTTTCTTTTAATTTCCTAGATATTTTTTAATTTGGTGAATAACTTCAGTAATTTTCTTTTAACACTTCCTCTTTATTTTGTATCAGTTTATACTTGCTTGCTTCTCATACTATCTTCTAATTTCTGAGACATGTCTTTATTATTTTTTTCAATTTCTTAAGAGTATCTTTTACTTCCTTGGCTGCTAGTCTGTCATTTATTTCTTGTAGTTATTATTTTCGAGACATCTTTTATTTCTTGCATAGTCTTATTTTTTAATTTCTCTTATTCCTCATGTTTTTCTTAAATTCCATTTTATCTCTTTTTTTTTCTGCTTAATAATTCATGTAAATAGTTTAAGTTCATTATTTCCTCTAACTTTTTTATGGTTGCTCAATTTTCTGCACTACATACTATTCTTATTTTCCCAACTAGTCTCTTCCAGACTATCAACCTATTATACTGTTAAAGGGTTATTAATTTTCCATTTTAATCTTATTATCATTACTTATTTTGAACAAATTATTTTAATTTTTATTCTTCAACTCCTTCACTTTAATTTTAGCATATATTACTATTCTAATTCTGACTTATTACTTCTCTTTTTACTATTCCATTTAAGTGCTTGTTTCTTTCTCTTTACAATCATTGTCCATTACTTTTTTTTATGTTGTACAATGGGTCTTTACTAATTTCATGAACAACTATATTTGCAATGAAAAATGAATAAAAAATTACTTCAACCATCTGGATATCAATTTCTGTATTCTCTCAAGAAATCAAAGTCTTAAATTTGGCTTTTATACATTGTAGGGTAATATGCATAACCTACAAAAAATTTCAGTATATTTCTTTAATTGGCTGCACAATAGTTGCATCAAAATATGTAATGATAAATACAGGAATGATGAAGTCAGTAAATAGATAAAATTTTACATAAAATATGAAACACAGTGAAACAGGTGTGAGAATGATTAGGTAAAACCACATATTGGAGCACCAAAATATTTAACAGAAACTATACAATGACTACTGCTTTATAGACCTGGAAACATTCATACACCAAATTATGTAATAGTAATATACCTTTTATTTTGAAAAATATAAATCTCAATCCAATGGTCATCAGAAACCAATATAGGAGTTTTATATTCTATCATAAGCTTACTTGATAATCACATAAATGTCTTTATGATATATATCTTAGAAAAGGAAATACATATTAGAATGCTGAACATTAGGGGATTTAATAACTTTAATAATTACATAAATTAGAACATAAGAATTCAGAAAGTCTATACCTTTACTCATATATTATAAAATATATAATGTATGCATAAACATCACATTATCCACTTGTTTAAAATATTTAACAGTTTATTCAATGATTTTCTTCTTTCCACTTAGTAATTCAATGAAATCTTTTTTTAAAAAAAAAAAAAACTACTAGTATTTTGAAAAACATTTTTTCTTCTTCAATAATTTCTTGTCAATATTATTTTAAAAATTACAACACTATAAATTAATAAGCTATTGATTTTAAAATGACAATAAATTAGGCAACTTATTGCAATTAGACATACTAATTTGTAATTATTTTATTGAATTTGTTATTTTCTTGTGACAGATTAGCTTTGCAATTTTAATAACTATTATAAGTTTTTTAATTATCAGTATTTGGATTAACAGTATTCTACTTACAATTAAAAATTATGGACAGACACTCCAAACATATAAAATTAAAAATTGGCCTTTTTTTTTTTTAAAGATAAACAGTTTTTGCATACAAATTTATCACTGCTGTAAATTTTATTCTTTAATAAAAAAAAAAAAACAATACAAATTTGTAAAATAAATATTTATTTCCAAATAATTTTCAATGATTTTACATATGTATTAAGCATGTACTTACAAAAAAAAAATATTTTCAGTAGTTGTAAAAAAAAAATGAAATAATAAAATAAAATTTATTGTATTAAAAATGTATATTAAGATGATCTCGTGCACACAACATAGTATTATGTGCACATATATTTAAAGCTCAAAAGAAAACTAACACAAAATTTACTATATATATATTTAAAATACACTGGAGTAACTGATGTATTGATTAAATTTTTAAAAGGCCTCTTTAGTGCAAATATTTTGCTTTAGTTCTGATTTTGACAAAAATGTAAAACATTTTAGGTACTTGTCCATTTCCGGCACCCGACCACTTGATGGCACTGGTTTCCACCAAATGCACATCAATATACCGTTTATGCAGCCTAACTTATGGCTAACACTACAGCATTGTTGTTGTAGCCATAACAGGCTGCCTGATAGTGATGATTTGTACATACATGTAATGAAATCCTATGCTCATTGTCTTGTGACAGTATTACTCAAGTGAGCACAATTGACAGATTGCTACTGTATGATTTGATAGTGTTCGTATTTTAAGCATGCAAAATTGTTATCAGAAGCATTTTCAAATAATTGTCTTAAACCATATTCATAGTAGTTTGTAATAAGAATTGTCAGCATGTCACCCATGCTTTGCTACAATTTTTAACTGCACGCAAGTTGGAAAGGTTAGAGTGAAGACCTGTGTTCGACCGAGCTCATGCAAAAATACACGTTTTCGCATAAATACGTGTGAGAACAATAAAATCGTGGACATTGAAAAAAAATTCTGTACGGTTCCTTACAGCTTTGTGACTCATCTATTATTACAGTTGCAGTGTGACAGAACTACATTATTACAAAGTAAACCCAAAAAAAACAGTTAAGTCACAAAAGGCTTTGTTAAAAAGGCAAAAAATTAAAAAAGAACTCTGCTGTAGCTTTATTTTTCGAAAGAAAAATTTATGGCTGTAGTATTTATTTTTTAAGTGCTAAAAAAAAAAAAAAAAAAAAGAAGTGGATTATTAAAAAGAAAACCAAATCCCCTCCCCCATAAAAAAGAAAGTGTTTCTTAAGCTTTATTAAAAAGCAAAAAAAAAAAAAAAATAAGAAAAAACTCTACTAAAAAAAAAAATTTACAGCTGTAGTATTATAAAAAAGTGTTGTTGATTATTAAAAATCAAACCAAATCCCTTCCCCCATTTAAAAAAAAGAAAGAAAATAATATAGAAAAGTGCTTAAAAAAAAAAGAAAAAAGGCGATTATTAAAAAGGCAAAAAAAACATAAATTTAACGTAGTATCGTGTATATATAGGTTGGCGGCAGCAGCCCGGGAACCATTATATTGATGTTCATTTGATGAATAGTAGCGTCATCAAGTGGTTGGGTGCTGCAAATGAATTAGTACCATATTTTAATGTAACAAAGAAAGAAAAATATTTTTGAATAAAACAAATGTTTTTTTCTTTATAATGTACATTAGTTGTAATTAATCCTATAATCAATTTTTATTTAAAGAATTACGAAATTTTTTAATATATTTTGGTATTGATAAATGTAAATTGAAAAATAGGACAACTATAATTAAGCTATTATTTTGTTTTTATTAATCAAATAAAAATAACTTACAGTAATTCATTTGTTTTTAAATTCGACTGCATACTATAAATAGTTAATTCAGATTAAGTTATTAAACAGAATGTAGAATACCAGTTACTAGTTTTCACGCTGGTAGTTTGGATTCCTAAAGAATTAAGATGCCTTCAGAGATATTTTATAACCCATGTGTACAGATACTGTTTGCCACTGGTGAAATGCAAAAATAAAAACTAAACTGCAGCATTACTGTAACTATGTATATCATGGACGTGACAATAAAAGCTAGCATACAAGTCTTACATGTGCTGCTTATATATATGCATAAAAGAATCTATTGTCAGTTGCATATATAATGAATATAGTTCTAAAAACACAGCAAATAATCTATTACACTAAAGTTATTTCACTTTATTTATTTATTTATTTTTAAAAAAAAAAGAAAACAATTTTGTTACAAATTGGACATAAAAATTACTTGCTGACCAAGGAATTAATTAACAAGTGGAAATGTATACTGTTTGGAGCAAACAAAAACCAGCATTTAAAAAAAAAAAAAAAAACTTTTAAGTGTCTTTATTTCAAAAACTTTTGTTTATAATTTAAGGTGTTCAATAAAAAAATAATTAAAATTGATATATTTTATTTTTTATATGAGATTATGCATGTATGAGCAAATATTGTAAGTACATTTATTATTTACATATGATTAAAATAGTAATATTGGCCTATATACTTGAAAAATTTATTAAGAAATGAAATGTTTGTAGATTATAGTATGCACAATGTATGTGAAGATTTATATGCATCTACATAATCAAAATATATTCATTGCTTATTAAAATAGTAATAATTATTTGCTTATTAATATTTTATATTATCATATATATATATCTGTGTTGAATATTCAGTAAACTTATATAACTGTAAATTGTACAGATTCAAAAAATGTTAAAACATTAACATATTTTCAAATATTTGTAAATAGTCAAAATCAAAATGATTTTTTTTTATTACTATTATATCTATTTAATAAATGTATTATTTAAGTTATTCCAGTGAAGTTATTTAATAATAGATTAGATCAATTATTGTATATAATTTGTCTTGTTCACTATTATCAGGGTCCTTGCAATGCTAAAGCTACTTCAATCAAAACAGTATATATGTTTAATCATCCATAATAATTATCTTTAAAATTATTCAGCTGGTGCTAATATAATGAACATCATCTTTAAAGTTCAATCACTTTATGTTGTTTTATGATGGATTCTATCTTATTGATGGCCAGTAGTCTCATGGTAGTTTGATGGCCTTGAGCACTGATGATGATCAACATGATTCCAACATTTTATATATTCATTATTGTAAATATTTTAGCTTTTAAGTATGTGCAAGCTGATAAAATATTGATGATTGATTTTTTTCATTTGCTGATGCTTTTGAATTTCCATCACCCCAGTTATCCCATACATTACAATATATTTGTTGTTCAAAAACATTTGTGAATGTATACTAGTGTGAATTTTAATAATAGTATTTCAATCATTGTTTATAATTATAACTTCTGTAGTATTTTATAAAAAAAATTTTTTTTGAATAAAATTAAATTGAAACATATCATTAAAAAAAACTATTCTGTTACAAGTAGTGCATCAGCTTGTTACCTGATCCATTATGACATAATAGGATATTATAAATATTCTCCATTTATGTATGCACTACCTAAACTTCTAATTGTTACAGTATCAAAAATAATTATTTCTACTTATGTAGAATGTATAAGTTTATGAATGAATATGTGAAAATCAATGATAGCAAAAGTTTCTGTATTTATATAAACATATATGAGATGATGAAGCTTGACTGACTATTATGAGTGAAAAAAAAAAAAAATTGCATTAGAATTTGTGCACAGATTTTGAAAAAGCCTACAAATGAAATAAAAATAATTAATAATATATGTAAATATATTTACATCAATGATTACAGCTGGATTATTATTGGACATGTTTTTTTTTTTAGATAGACTATTCATGCAGAGAAAGATCAACAGATGACCATCCCTGATTGATATCATAATTAAATATAGTATTCAAGTTAATTTTTGTCAAGGAAAGATCTCTATATAATTTCATAGTATTAATTATTGAATTTCAAATTAATCAATGAAAAGAGAAAAAAATAAAATAAAGCTAAAATTACAATATATTAGTGGAAATTATAATGTAATTCGGATAGTGAATAGAGATTTCCAAATAATAAATAATTCTTATTTATTTAAACAATTGAATCTTTTCTATATTTCTATGGCATCTTTTGCTTATAAAGCTGTAGGATGTTTACATAACTTTCAAATAAACGATACCATTATAATCTTGTAAAAATATAATTATTCAAACTTTACTATTTTTTGAAATTTTTTTAGGTCAAAACAGATAAATTATTTAATGATTTGACATTGTAAAGATTTAAATTTAATAATACTTATCCACTGTAAAATACCACTTCAGTACAAACCATATAAAATTAATAATGTTTTATTTAAAGTTCATACATTTTAATTGATTTATTCACCCAATAAAAGCTAACTTTAAGATGTTAATAAATCAGTAATAAATTTTAATCTTTTCTCCCAGTAATACTACATCTTTAGATAAAGTTGGAAAAGTCAAAATATTTATAGATTTAAAATATAAAGCAGATACACAAAAAGACATATTGAAATTCTCATTTTAAAAATGTATCTATATTTGACCTCTTATTAAAACCAATTATTAATGTAAGCCACTAAACTGAAAATAATTTTATCAGATATTCCCACAGAAAATATTATTTGTGAAATGAAATTTATTCTTATAGCTATACTGCTAATTCAATTTAAAAAAGATGTCAAGTCTCACTTTTAATAAGATAAACGCATTAAAAAGGGATATTTAATAAAAGCTGATATATTAAGAATGTAAAAATTAACAAATCCATTGTGATAATATTTACAAATAAAAAACATGACAGTTATAAAATGACAGGATTTAATGATAAGATAAACTTTTTGAAAATATCTACAAGAAAATACTTTGAGACTCTACAACATGTCTAGATTAAATTACTTATTAATGCAAGTCCAAATGCTGAAGATATTAAATATATATATTTTAGAGAAAAAAAATCTTCTTTATGGTCTAAGTTTAATCAGCTGTCTAAGTGTAAAGACTAGAAATCTCTTTAGGTTCAACTATTAGTGTCATGGAATCTACCACCTTAATATTATTTAAAAATATCACCATTAATTTTCAATTGTAGTCAGTAAAATAAAATCCTATATTAAAGATTCATCTCATTTTATTTCTATTAAAGATAGAATAATATTACTCAAATATCTATTATTCCAAAACTTCAATTATCTAAACAAAATTTCAAATATTATCTGTAACTTTTAAAAATAAATACCTATAAAATATTATTTAATAATAGTGAGGTTTTTTTTCTACTTTAGAAGAATTTGAATTTATAATGAGATAACAAATCTATTCTTAAAATCCGAAAAACTTAGAAATTGAGAATTTTGGATCAGTTGTGCTTTACTATATTAAAAAAATTAATTAAAAATGACTTCATTTAACAATAATGTTATTCCTTTTTTAATTAATATACTAAAACTCAAAACTATTGATGATTTGGCTAATAAAAATGGTTTTCCTGGCATTATGATTTCACTAACAAAAAAAAAAACACTGATTGTCTAAAATATATTTTATTTATAATGGTAATTATTCCAATTTAACATAAAGATGTTTGTTCACCTTTGTTCCCCATCATCTCTTTATTCCTAGAATAACATAAGGTAGCATGTTATCTTACTCTATTTATGAAAAGTCCATATATAGCCAGTGATATTATAAAGATATTACAATCATTCTCAACTTTTTTCAATATTTCAGACATTAAATATGAACAATCAAAATCAACTCAAATTTAAATTTAAAAAATTAGAACATAATTTCAAATTAATTAATACTTTGAAAAAATATTTTACTATATTTTTACACATATAAAAAATAATATCAAAAATGCAAATAGATATAACAACAGCTAGAAAATCATCACAAAGCATTCTCATCTTATAAAAAAAGACTAATGTTGTATATAAAAGAATACAATATCAAAATTACTTAAACATATAATAAAAAATATTAAACATTTTTTCCATAGACCAAAAGATAATGTATCAATTAAAAATTAAAGGAATTAGCTAACAATTGCACTAATCAGACCAATAGAAAAGTTAACTCAATATAAAACAAGGAAGTCATTTCCTTTTCCCTCACTACTCACATAGTAATACTGGACATATTATTAAGTATAATAAAACTAAAATTATTTTTTAATGATATAAATTAGAAGATTTATCAGAGAACTCAAAAATACACAAAAAACTTAAATATTTAAATTTTAAAAAATGACACTTTAAAGCTATTCTAATATTTGGAAACTTCTATTCACTTAGAGAATTACATCATGATTCACTCAATTGTTTCATTTTCTTTTCTCTCATTTCATTGGTGAATCTGAAATCTAAAAAAAAAATTAACTTTATACATAAATACCTAAATATCTCTTCTTTGAAATGTAGATATTATTACCCTAAACGTGATATTGATTAAACATTGTCAAATAATTTTGGATATCATGTATAACAATAATAACCAGTATCATCCACTTATTGATCTTTCTCCACATGAATAGTCTCCTGTCCAATCTTACTCATGGTCAACTAAAAAAAAATATTTGATATGCATATAACAAAATTAACATTCAAAATATCTAACTTCAGTAGTCATAGAAAAATATAGTTAGCATGTCCAAATTTGGTTACATTACTTACAGACTAAAAAATAAGACTTAGCTTATTATAAATATATATTCTTCTTATATAATGACATAATAGACAATTTTATGAACATGAAAAGATATATGGTTTTTATTCATTAAATAAGAATAATGAAATTATCTTGGGTCACAATGAAATTATCTTGGGTCAAGTTATTATATAAATATTTATAATTACATACTTTTAAAAATAATTCATGTTTAGATACTTTATTAATTCTTAGTATTTTTTATCTTAAAAGATTACAAGTATACTCTATGCATTTTTTTTTTTTGAGATTTATTAATCTTTACAAAATTAAAATGAGTAAATAAAGTAGATCTTTTTTGTCTTCAATTAAAAAAAAGGAAAATATTAAAAAATAAAATAAAAATAATTTTAAAAAAATTAATTTCTATTTATACTAGTTTAATTTATAGTAGGAGATGTATTTTTTAATAAATATATAATAATATGAATAAAAAAATAAATTTAATGAAATATAATTTTCAATGATTAGAGAAGTTTTATACTAAAGCTAAGTAGTACATAATATTAAAAATAATTAAAAGTAAAATATTAAAATAATGACAATTATGATAATATACAATTAAAAAAAAACACTAATGAATCAATTTCAATAAATATATCAAAAATGGGGGAAAAAAATTTATGATGAAGTAAAATAGCATTCATTTTTCTTCAAGTGATGTTATTTCTTCACCAACAACTACGCTTCCTTCTGGACCGGGTGATACTCTAGTTGAGCTATAACCAGACTCGCTTTCCTTGAACATTAATATAAAAAAAGACATAATGAAGATATATTTCATAAATATTATAAACAGTTATAATACATTTTATATAAAGATTTTTTTCTTATAAATATCAATGATTCTTAAATAAAATGAAGTTGAATATAAACATAGACAGCGTACATATAAATAAATCAGCATTTGTGAGAAGAATTTATTTATATGTTGGATTATTTCCATCATCTAATAAAAGTATTGAATGTCTTTAGAAAAATTTAACTTTATTTAAATATTCCAAATACATTCAACTGTTAGTAATAGCATACAGATTTTAAATAGTTAATTTTTTCTAAAAACATTCAATACTCAGATGATGGAAATAGTCCAACATATAAAGACAATTAAAACACCATCATCACAAACCTTCAGGAAAACAAGAAGAATTTATGTTTACAATTCTTTTTGCTATTATTACTTTTATTACTGAAATCAACTCACACAAGAACAATTTAGCAATCAAAAAATAATAATTAGTAAAAAATAAAAATTCAATCCAAGACATTATTTGTTAATATTCCTTTTGAGGAACTGACCATTATGAAAAGAAAAAAAAAAGAGTGCCAACTAAAGAGTTCTACAGACAAACAATAACAATACAGAAAAGAAAGTTAAATAAAATTGGAAAAGACAATATTTAACTAGATAGCAGCATAAAAATATGAAAAAAGAATAAGGATTCTATTCAGAAGCAAGTTCAGAAGAGTCACTGTATATCAGCAATAGAATGATAATGTGAGGAAAACTATAAGAGAAGTAAAAAAACTGTTGATTATCAAATAAACGTGAGGACTTCAAGTGCTCCAATCAAGGTATCAAACTAGTATTGTGATCAAATTTAGAATATTTATATATATAAAAATTTCAGTTTTAAATAAAAATACAAGTTTTTAAAAGACAATTTTTGCAATAGAGAAAATATAATCAAAACAAGATAGGTTCTCATGAAAAAAGAATTATGTAAAAGTTTAAATAATGGAAAGTATATCTACTTTTTAATTTTTTAATGAGCAATAAATAAGATAATATTTTTGAAGAATATAAGCATATAATAATGTAGCTAGAGGTTCATTTACTAACTAAATAGAAAGATTAATGCATATTAAAAAGTTTGAATGTAGAATCCTATTATTAGCAAACAATTAATTGAACTGGATATAATGTGGGATAAACATTTATATGAAGAATAAAAATAAATTAAAAAAACAAACTAACAGAATTTATAAATGAAACGTCTTAAAATCATCTGTTACCAAAGTTAAAGAACTGACTGAAAAGATGGTATTAGAATTAAACACACACACACAAAAAGATTATGATGGCAAAGAGAACAGCAACAAGTTTTTGAAGTCTTGGGTTATTCATTAAGACAATGGATCCAGCCAATAGTCAAGATATTGAACATAAATTGCAATAAAAAACTTGGAAAAAATCTTTTAATAAAAATGTGTATTATTTCTTTAAAAATTAAACACACAAGCTACAAAATTAATTTTCTATGATTCTTTATCTATGAAAAATATTGGACAGCAAATAGAAAAGAAGAAACCTTTCAAACTTGTAATAAACATCAAGACTTTTAATAATAGTAAATATTTGATCAGATTAGAGTGCATTTTTATTTAAGACTGAAAGTGTCCTTTAGCTATAAGATGGATGGATTCTATCGTCATTGCATTAAAGAATGAGCTAATGAGAAGTATAAATTAAACAAATAATAGCTCATTCTGGCAAAAAGCCATTTATATAATGACTCAGAAATCAACATTGATGTTACAACAGCATATAATATATTTTGATACAAGTTTCAAGTTTTCTGCACTCATAATTTTGATATTAACCATTTTAGATATATACATGAACAATTCTTACTTATTATTTATTAAATAAGAGATTAACTCTAACCTAGATATAAACTTTAAATTCCAAACATATACAAACATATGAACTAATTAAAATATTTTAAAGATATATATATATTTTTAAAAATGAGATAGCAAATAAACTTACATATTCTAATATTAACTAAAATACAACAATAAATTATTCTAAAAATTAAATTGGTGTGCCATAATTTGTTATATTTTTTATTGTTATAATTAAATTCACTTCAATTCTTAAAAAAACATTTCAAATAATATTAATAAAAATGTGTTTTTAGAAGATATTCTTTTATATATTAAAACTATAATTTGTGCAGAGGTAACAATTGTCTATATATACCAACAAAATTGGTTTATTTTTGAATGTGGATCTTCATATTCTTAGTGATAAAAGCCTCATTAACAATTTTCTAAGTTGAAATGACAAATAAATAATAGCAATATTCAAAGAAGATACATATAATATGAACAATAGTTGGGTTTTAATAATCTGCAGAGTCATGGGCAACATTGAAATTGCATACAGAAAATCAAGTAATAGCTCCTATAGAGAGATACCAATCTTAATATAATTTACAAAAGATATGTGGACAAAACATTTATTTGTGTCCCATAACAACTTATTAATCATATTCTTGATGAGTTAAAATCTAAATCAAATTTCAAGTTTCTCCCATATTTGCTTTCCAACTTACCTTTTCAATTTTCTCACTAATTATAAAAACCTCCAATTCTTTTCTAAACTATTCAAATTTCTTTCCGTATAATCCATACTTCTAATAAATCAAATGTCAAATCTTTTTCTCAAAACAAATGCTAAATCAGTTCATAAATTAAGTGCTTACTCTTATTAAAGTTATTTTAGACATCAATTATATATTATATTAAAAAATTTTAAATTATTGTCAAAAATATAGCATAGTTATTTTGTTTTTAAAATAGTATCTCTAGTGAAATTTTGCCTCAAGACTTTATCCATGCAGTTTCATTTCTTAACAAGATTTATCAAGCTATTATAAAAATATGTTAAGAATGTGCATTTTTTATTCTACAAAAAAAAAAAAAAAAAGAATATGATGTCTTAAATTAATAGCTTTATATTAAGTTGCTCCTTAGGCAGACTTATTTTTATATACAGAAATTTACTACCCATAAAATGTAGTTGCATCTTCCAAATTTCTATAATTCTTTGATACTTTTTATCTATTTTTCTAGAGGTTGGAACTAGTATCATATAAATAATTATATTTTCCCCATTCCATTCATCATCAAACTGTAATTTTATTACATCTATTGTTGATAAATCCTAGTCCTGTTCCGATATCTTCTATATGGACAATATTTTATTTAAAATCATATTCAAATACTACTAATGAATATATATATATATCTCCTTTTTACAATAAACTTTTTTTTTTTAATTTAAACTATATATGTATATGCTCACACCAAATATTATAGTTTGCTCATTATTGAATATTCTGGTAATTAAATTTTCATAAATTATAATTAATAAAATATAGCAAAATCTAACCATATTTTTCTGTGAATGAATATTACTGATGAGTTTTACAATTTTCAAAAATATTTCAAATGCCCAGGATCTTACACAGAAATATAAAATAAGTTTTACTATCAAAAAACAATTGAATGAAGTTTATATATTTCAAAAATCTACTACAATAACAATCATAGAGTCAAAATAAAAACTGCTATATCAAACCGCTCTTCCCTCATGGTAATGTTTTATGTTAACTTGATACTAAAACTGAATCAATGAAGAGGAGATAAAGAAAAATCCTGGAAATATAGTCACAAACAGGCTCCAAGCAAGCTAAACTCCAGATTGAAATGAAATAAATATTTTAAAATTTCTTTTATTTATAAAATTTAATAAAAATAAAACAAGATTATTTTTTTCAATAAATAAGATTGTTATAAAAAAAAATTGCATCTAACTAATCACTATGGTTAAATTAAACATGATTTTTTTTTAATATGTAAATATAGTGGTATTAAAATTATATATATATTCAAACATTTTGTAAATAATAGGCGTGGAACATCTAGAATTGTGTTTGTGCCTTAGATATATTTCAATGAATAATCATGAAATTGCTCTTATGTATAATATTTATGGTTTCCCAGTATTATTATTTATTTTTTCTATCTCTTGAAAAGGGATGGATCAAGTTTTCACAGTATTCCTAAATTATCAAAAAATGTTGAGGAAAAAAAAATTAAGTAAATAAATGGCCATCAGATTTGTCTCTTCTACAGTTAAAAACATTGAGAAGAATGATAAAGTCACTTATTAATCACCTTAAAAGGAATAATAAAAGAAAGCAAATTGGTGCAAATTTGAAATGATTACTGAGAATAGCTATATACATTCTTTGCCATAATCTTAAGATCCCTTATGTCTTTGAGATAAAAATAGTTAAAACATCAGAACTATTTACCAAAATACTTGGAAACTTAATACTATTTTTTAAAAGAATATTCAAATTTTCAAGCAAATAAATATTTTTTTTTCTTTACTGCTTTTGCCACTTCAACTAGTGCATCAAAGATACAGCATATGTTTAAAATAGGATTTATAGGTTGAATTATGTTTACTGTAATAGCTGAAAATCTAATTACTCTATTGCTTGATAACAGGTTAATATGTAAGATTGTAGACCATCCACCACCATTATTCTTATCTTTATCCCAAGGAATATAGATCTCTTAAAATAGGATTTAATTTCATTCTCATACTCAATAATCATATTATAAAACTTTTATGAATATAGTTGAATTAACTGATTAAACTTAGAATATACTATTTTGAACTCACTTCCAGACATTCATTTCCTTGTCCTCCTTTGCATCTTTCTATTTACACTTGGATTACCAATAACATAACCATTTTTTTTTTTTTTTACAAATAAATCATGACTTCATGAGATCCTATTCTTATACAAATTAAACTGGATCATGTTTGAAACTAAGATATATAACAGATAATAATTCAAAAAAACTTTTATTTACAACAAATATGACAAAATTCTCCCTCATCTAAATAACTAAGATTAAAATATATTCTTGCAAGCACAATTCTTTTCAGTTCTATAGATAATATGTTTTGACTTTATTTTATCAATTCCATAGTTCTTTATGATATTTCAAAGTAGACAAAATCTAAATAATTCAATGCATAATGACAAATATTATCTTTCAAAATTTTAAATATTTTCTTATTTTCTATATATGATTAATTTGTACAAAAATTAATGTTTGAGACATACTGGACATGCTTGGTCACATTTTTACTAATGAATAACTAAAGAACCAAAGGAATATTACGGTAATTAAAATATCAGTACTGGTCATTTTCAACTTCATTAATGAAATTAAGTGAACAAAATTTCATGTTTAACACAACATAAATTTATTTAATACTGGTTAAATTCAAAAACATAAAGAAATGATATTCCGAAGATATTATAACTGAATGCTACCATGAACTTAAACAAATAGTAATAAGTATAAAATCATATCTGCATAGATCAGCATGGCCTGAGGGCAAGATCAAATTAACTACAATCCATAGTTTCATAACTAGATCAGGTTAGTTAATTCATTGAAATTTAATACTTCTTACTGTTTAGGAGACTTTATGATACAATCTCATTCTGAATGAACTATGAAATTTTTAAAATTTATATCTTATATCTCAAATTATAAGAAAGAGTAATAAAAAAAAATCATATTCAATACAATACATTCATCAATTTATCTTAAACTTCCATATTCTCATAAATGTCTACTAAACTACCCCTTTGATAATATATAAAGTCAAGGCATTTCACCATAATTTTAGATTTTTTTCTTACTTGTATTGTTGAAATAAATAATCTATTTTCTTTTTTAATTAACTCCAATTTTTACATTTTTCATTCTAGACATAAATTCAACAAATGAAATTCATCCAAAGAATAAAATATTAACTTTGCAAATAAACAACATGACTAATAAATAGAAGTAAATTGTCAAAAATAGTTTTGTTTTAGCCTGCAATATAGAAAAATATCTTGGAATAAATAAATAATTTTTCCAAAATTTAGCAATTTTTCATAGATATTTTGCTAACTTCAAATAATAAAAACTCTTTAAAAAATTACACATAAAACTTATAATTACTTTTTTAAAAAAAAAAAACCCCAATATAATATTAGAAATCAGAGGCATTTCAATTTTCTTTAGTACCTGATGTCAATATGGTTTTATTTGATTAATTTCGGTTCAAAAAGTTATAAAAATTCAATGAAATTGGGGGGAAAATGTTATTTATATACTTAGAAAAAAAAAAGTAATATTAATAAAAAAATAAATATATTTTATATAAACTTATTATTTCCAAGTTTCTTCTACAAACAAAAGATAATGCAATATGCTATCATCCTTTCAATCCTACTCTATCATGATTAGTTTCTTTATTTTTAATTTCCATTGACTGGAGACATTTTTTGTTTCAATTTTTTTTATCTCTAGTACCTTCTTATTTCTAGACATTATAATTAGAATTAATAATTCATAAAAATTGAATATCATGTGAAAAGTTAATCCTCATATATTGAACAATAAATAAAATACTTAAATATAGCAATATATGGAGTCTGTTAAAATAATTAGTGCCAGATTATCATTCATTATGTCATTGGTTCTTCATAGTTTACATTAAAATACATGGAGTTTTGAGTAATCAATTCCAATCAAGCCCACAGCTAAGAACAAGTCATTTCAAAACATCCATTTAAGTAGGGAAAATAAAAAATATAATGTATAAGTGTACATGTAAAACCAACAGTTGCAAAAGAAGTATAATTATCACAGTGTTCAAGGTCAAGAAAGAAATATATGTGTGTGCAACAATAAATGTATAATTGGGTAGAATAAAAATAATAACTTTGTACAATAATTGTGTAAAATAATTATATATATATAATGATTATATAATATGTAGTAATGTTGTTAGATCATAGAATTAATACCTGGTCAAAGTACTGTAAAAAATGCGATATATGGTGGTGTGTGTAAAAAAATACTATGAATATGTAAAAACGCCACATTTGGTAAAGTTTGTAAAGATTCCAGAAGTCTTGAGGGGTATATAAACCCCCAGAACCTGATTTATATGTTCTGGTATTAATGTAATTCAGAGACTCTTGCATCTGTAAGTCCAAAAGCAGGACTAGGTTTTATTGTGTGCAGATCATCATAGCCTTTTATTATTTTAATGCGCCTTAAAAAGGTTATGTAAATATGCTCATATGTTATTTAAATTAAACTATTAGTTTACCATCTCAATTCTGCCATTGTCAATTATTTACTTGGTGCTCACATGACACGCAGCAATTACATTTTTTTAAAAAACTAAAAGTCATCTGTTAAAAGCATAAACGTCAAACATAAATTAATACACAGATTACTGAATTTCCAGTTTCTTCCAAGATTATATTTAGCAATGATCCTATCTACATTAGAAGCCTCACCAAGTCTTCTAATGCTATGTATATCATTTCTTTTCCTAAATCTGGTAAATCTTACATTGCTGATAATAAATTCCTTTACAGGAACAGTACTTGTATTAAAAAATAGCAAAAAAATCTTCAAACAATTGATCAACCTTTTCACAAATGATTGCCTCATAGATATTATCATCAGTCATTTGCTTTTGATTAAACCCTATTAGCAATAAGTTTTCTTTAATTTTGTAATATTACAATATAAATTGTTTGTGCTAAAATGCTTTTTATTATCTTTTTATAATTTAATGCATTATTTTTTAAAAATTATATAGAATACTGATTTAATCATATTGAGAATAAAAATCATCAACCATTTTATAGTTTTCTCTTTTAGAAAAAATTTCTTTTTTCCATTGCAGTAATATATCAATTTTCTGACACTTTCCTGACTCAAGATTAAATTTAATATTTGTACATGTATAAAAAAATTTAAAAAACAAGAAGAAACCTAAAAACAAAAAACTCACAAAAGATGTCTAAGGCTTTATCCAAAGCTAAAATGGCTCAGAAAAGTCTTTTGCATGTAGTTATTTCAGCATTAGTTATTGTAATATTTTTTATTTAGTCTTCATTGATTTAGCAATTCCATGCGTAACACTAAATTTTCTAAACTTTCACTGGAATTTTGTTGTAAAATTTTTTTAATGCCAAGCAGTAATCAGGCTTTCAAATTCTACTTTTATGGCATATAGCTAAAATTATTACAATAAATATACATAGAATACTTTTAAAGTAAAATATAAATATTTTTACCATTAGAAATATAAAAAATTAAGCAAATTGAATTAATAATTACATTTTAGATTTCTGTCATTTTACAAACACTTTCGTTTTCAATATTTTTTTTAATTACAATTTTATTTTGAAAATTATTAATATCAAACATGAATCAGCTTTCAAATTCTGCTTTCAGGGCATATAGCAAAAATTATTAGAAAATATGTATTAAGAAAAAAACTTTTATATAAAAAAATACTGTTAAATAGTTTTTATCACTAAAGATAGAAAAAACTAAGCGAATTAAATTTTACATAACAAAAATTTTGGTGTTAACTGTATGCTTTTGAATTTGTTGTATAAATCATAATTTAATGATTAAGTACTTGTTCTATTAGTTATTACCTTTTGAAGCCTTCATTGTAACTGACCTTACTATAATGGCTTAACTTTTGCATATGCATAATTATACATTTTGGCTTTTTATATTGAGAGCCTGGTGTTAATAAAATAACTAGCATTGTATTACATTTATTGGCTCATTTCATGCATATATATATATATATTGTAACAGTCCTGCCATTTAGTAAAAGAAATCATTAAAGTTAATTTAGCACAAATTATAATAATTATATAGATATGAAAAGTTAGTGCTTAATAATTAAAATAATCTTTGAGATTTAACACTCAAATCCAAATAACAGAAATGAAACAAAATAGGAATAAAATATAATTTAGTTCAATCATAAATCATACTAATGGTCAGACATAGCTAAAATAATAAAAATATTATAAACAATGTCACCTTTCCAGAACATTAATCACTCCTAAATGACTGAAGGAAAATTATATCTTCTATGAATTACAAATTTAGGCTAAAAAACAGAGCGCCATCCCAAAGCTGGGAAATCCATATAAGGACATACAGCACCATCAGTCTTATTAAAAACACTGCCATAACTAATTTGTAATTTAAATGATAGAATTTATGAGAAAACAAAACAAATATTTATTATACAATAAGTCGTATAAAATATTTAAAACATCATTACATTAAATTATAAAATAATAAGTATTTAAACATTACCATTCTTCAAATGATCAACACTAAAGTTTTATAAATGTCTTCAGTTTTAAATCCCTTTTATGTTAATCAACATTTTTTTCCACTGTTTGTTTGCTTTTCATTATGGTGTCTATTTCAGTATTTAAGATGCTGAAATTCATACTTGAAAATGTAGAAACAATAATTCTTTTTAATTCCTTTAGCAGTTTAAATTTAATTTATTCATATCATATTTCCTTAAATCATATTTGTTCACTTCTCCAAAACAAAGTTTCTGTAAGAGAGGACTTTCAGTTAACAATTTTTTTGCTAACATAAATTTTACCATAGGTTTAATGCCAGTTCAAGTTTGATCACATATCAGGCGGAAGATATATAATTAATTCAGGCTATATTAATCCAAGGTAAATGATATACACACAGGAATTAGCCATCCGTGAACCATAATATCCATTTTATAACATTTATTTTTGTTCATAACTTGTATACTAATAAAATAAACTTATTTTTACAAGCTGCTAATGATGATTGTAAAACAAAAGACAGATTAGAGACACTGACAAAATGCTAGTATCCAATAAAAATTTTAAATCACATTTTATTTAAACTATCATTGATTAAAATAATGTATTCTATTATTTTTCTAATAATATAATTTTTAAGTAGCTTTATTATTTATAGCAAAAAAAAACATCAACCCATTACTACATTTCAACTCATTACTACATTAATCTTTTATAAATTGATACTTCACAAAATAAAATTTAAATATCTTTTTTTCTTTTAAAAGAAAAAAATCCAATTTCAATTATTTAAACTTTGAATAACTGATCTTTGAACCCTGCTTAAGAGATTGCAAAAGCAAATTTAAATTCATAAATAAAAAGACATTTGCCCCCTTTTTTAATAACTTATTTTACTCCTTTTTTTTTTTTAATATCGTTTTTATTAAAATTGTTATCCAAAGATAATCAGCACTTAACTATTCTAGTAGTCAATTATGTATCTTGCTTTGCAATCGATACATTGCCCTCCTATCAGATTACAAATAAAATAAGTCAATTCAGACCTTTGACATTAAATGATTTTATTTCTACACTAAACACTAATATTATTAAATTAATACATATAACCTTAATAATAAGCTAGAAATTAAGTAAGTGAGACAGCAAATTTGAAAAGAGGTACCTTTTCATATGAAAGTAAACTGACTAAATGCCAATTAAACTGGATGATGAACTAAAGATCAAAACAATAGAGGAATTAAGTTTAAAATCAATTTTCCATAAGAAAGTAAACTAACCAAATGTTAATTATCTTGAAAATGAATCGGAGGCCAAAATGGTAAAGGTACTAAAATTAAAATCACTTCCAATACTAAACTAAAATGACTACATGTTAACTAACCCAATTTTAATTTCTTAAGGATGTTGCATTACAATGTGAGCCTAATTATGCAATATATGGTTGGTAACCAAGGATCTTTGATTTGGAAAGCTTTTTGTGAATGTCAGGAAATCTCTACTTAACATCCGATTTTAACTTATAATTTATAATTATCATGTCAGTGGGAATTCCTTTCTACCAGCTTCTCCGTAGTGAACTCAGGATATCTTTCAACTGGTGCTTCACTAACAACTTACATGGGGGGTTTTGAACACAAGCACATACCTGCAGTTTAGCAGACATCTTCAAAGAAAAGGCTTAATCATTCAAATATCTTCAATCCACAATCAGCACACATTCTAAAACCTTACATCCTATACCTCTAACTTATCAAACCACCTACTCACCATCACTAGTTAAGTTCTCTTTGACAAGTTTCAAAGAACAGGCATTGCATGTTCCCTTTTCTATTCCTTCATTAGCCAGTACAAAAGCTTTATTGTTATGTTGGGGAATGATAGTAAATAGGCCATCATAAATTTCTTGAAATTTTTTATAGACATATTTTTCAGGGTGACTTACAGGATTAAATGGAATTATAACTTTATCACCTAACTGAAAAGTTTGGCTACCAGTCAGTCTATTTATTTATTCTCAAATCTCCAGTTTTCATTAATCTATGTCTAGCTTCAGTCATGACCTCTAAAACCATATATATCATATGATCACCATAGAACTCTGGAAGAGAAATCAATAGAATGGGCATTTTCAAACTCTCTTATCTCTTCATACAGAATAATAAAATAGCAAAAAAAGAGATCATATTCTATAAATGTTTTTTTTTTCTGTG
This sequence comes from Epiperipatus broadwayi, assembly GCA_028023455.1. Classification (NCBI taxonomy): domain Eukaryota; kingdom Metazoa; phylum Onychophora; class Udeonychophora; order Euonychophora; family Peripatidae; genus Epiperipatus; species Epiperipatus broadwayi. The sequence goes on from JAQFVV010006833.1 coordinate 48,584, forward strand.
AATAGAAAGCCAAACAAGTCAATAACTTTACCTCTATGATAACCATGGTTCTTAATTTCATAAGGAGCAAATATCATATGCATAATATATTAAAACAGGCAAAACTCTTCATACAGTAGTGCCAATCAGTACAAGTCAGAGTAATCAATGGATGCCAGAAGGCTTGTGCATAAAATCCCTATCTAGCGCCTATTTATCCAATATCCCCAGACTAGTTTCTGGCTTGTGGAGTTCGTCAGTGAGGAGCTTTGGATCTGAAAGCACTGCACCTAGATCTTAGGATCTAATGCAACCCTCCAGGAGCCACCTTTTATCTCTACTTAACTACAAAACTATGAGAATAAAATTGAAAACACAATATTTTCAATCCAAGCTCATTAGCTTATAACGTCATATAGGTCTGAAAATATATGGGTATTGAACTGAGTTCAGACCTATATGACTATATAAGCTAATGAGCTTTGATAGAAAATATTGTTTTCAATTTTATTCTCATAGTTTTGTAGTTAAGTAGAGATAAAAGACGGCTGCTGGATGATTGCATTAGATCCTAAGATGTAGGTGCAGTGCTCTCAGATCCAAAGTGACAAGCCCAGAAACTAGTCTGGGGATAATGGATGAGTAGACACTAGATAGAAATTTTATGCACAAGCCTTCTGGCAGCCATTGATTACTCTGGCTTGCACTCAATGGCACTACTGTATGGTGAGTTTTGCCTGTTTTAATAACAGTTATGAGCAAGCATAAGAAGCGGTGATCATGTGATGTTTAGTGGTTTATGCATAATATATAATTAAAAGTTTTAACACTTTCGGTCCAAACCGTCATATTGAATTTTTTAAAATACTGACCTGAGAATTTTCACAATAACTTCAGTTTTAATTATGTTAGAGCAAAAAAAATTACATTAATATAAACTATAATAACAATTTTATTTCACCCTTAACTTTGTAATTACTAATACGCTGAAAATAAATGCGTTACGGTGAAACTTTTATATGTAATAATTTGTAGGCTTTTTTATATCTATTCTATTTTTTTTTCAGACTTAGCGCTTTCAGAGCCCTTGTAGCTCCATATTCATAATCCTTTTCATATTGTTAACTATATGCAAATTGCCTCCTATACCATCCATTTTTTCGAGATCTCGAAACAAGTGTCTTTTCTGTTTATTGATCTGGCATCACGGCAATTTACATACATTTGCATATAATTAACAATATTTAAAAGGACTATGAATATGGAGCTACAAGGGCTCTGAAAGCTCTAAGTCTGAAAAAATAGAATAGGTATAAAAATGCCTACAAATTATTACATATAAAAGTTTCACCGTAACGCATTTATTTTCAGCGTATTAGTAATATAAACTAGAAAAACTAAGGCAAACAATAAGCATAGGATAAATAGTGATAACTATATAAAAAATAAGGAAAAAAGAAATTTTCACATCCGAAATAATTATTACTTTATTGTTTGTTCATAATTTGGAAATTAACTAACTAAAATCCAAATTACATCTTCAGTGATAATTTCTTTGTATTCCTCACAAAATTATCTTTCTAAATATGTCTTACCTGAGATAATCCGTAGCTTCACAATCTCCAAAAGAAGTCGGATATGAATTCTTCATTTTTATATTGTACCCCAAAAGTTCCAAATGTCAAAGGCATCTATAAAAAAAAAGATTCATCCTAATAAAAGATACAAAAGAAATCATCATAGCAATTGGCTTCTTGTCTATCTAAAACTAGAAATTATAGGCTACTGTCTATATCATTGATAAAATGAGTTTCATCACTTCATTTTATATTTTTTTGTGTACATTAGTGATGTTTATATTCTTTATGGACACCAGTGATGTTTATATTCTTTATGCACACAAGTGATGCTATCTTGTTATATTTATTGTATCACATAGATATAATTTATTTGCATATAGTCCATTTTTTAATTATAGACTTGAAAATAATGTGATGAAACATATAGCAAAACCAGAGTGACTCTAAAGCATGAGTATCAAGACATAAACAAGAATCAGAATTTGATTATTTGCCTAGATATGCAATCTTTCTATACATTTGATTATTAGTTTTGTAACTCATTATTTGTAAACACAAACATATTATATAAACGTAATTATAAATAATAAATTATTAAACTTTTTGAAAAATCATTATTTTTATAAAATAAGTGGATTAGAACTTTAGAAAATTATGGTAGATATGAATTCTATACGAGCATAAATAAATATATAATTTATATTAACACACACTAAATACAAACTAAAATTAATAAAAAAAATAATTTTTTCAAAAAATTAAAAAAAAAGAAGTAAAATATTATTTAAAAAATTAAAATTTTATACTCAAGAGTCATTATGATGAAGCTCTATTGTAGGCCTTGTTTGTGAATAACATCAGAGAAATATTCATTTGCATGACGTAAACTATTTTTTGTCTTTTATCACTTCATGATAATTACAAAAGTTATCAAAAAACAAAAAATTAAATACTCTTCTTGATTAAAACTGCTGCAAAAAGTTCCAAATGTCAACGGATTTTTTTTGAGGTAGACATTTTTGGAATCACATGACAGAGAGCTATCAAATGCCCGTATTTTGTTTGACGTCATGCTTATACTTTTTACGTCAGTAAAGAAAGAAAACAACACGTCAGCCGACAGGCGGCTAACCTGCCCAAAGAGCCGAACCAGTTTTAAAAGTATCTTTATAAACATCTCTTTTTATTGGTAGTTCTTCCTTATATCCCAAAATTATTATTTGTCTCACTATATTTTTTTAACAATTATAATAAAAGATTGAACATACTTTAAAAAAATAAAAAATATTTCTGTAAAATTATATTTTATTTTCCATTCATACATAAGATCGTTAATTTGTTAATCAAATGTTATGTATGTGTATAATTAAAATACACATACACACAAAATAATTGTAGTAAATGTTGTAAATGGGGATTTAATATTTAAACATATGTATGTGTATAATTTGTCGCATATATATACGTAAGTTATATATATATATGTAAAGATAAAAATACTTCGTTAATTTAAAATAATATTATACGTTAATAGCTGTATTATTTTTTAAAACAGCAAGAAAATAAATTCTTTTAGATAGGAAGGTTAATTAACGAAGGAACTTTGCAGATAAACAAGATGATTAATTAAAAAGAAATCGGGCTGCAAAGGGTAATCAATCAAAGTAAAACTTAAACCAAAAAGTAAACTGGGAGGGATTGATCCGACCAGGACGGACAAGATTTGACCAATCAAATCCAGAAAATCAGGACTGAAAAAATGAGTGAAAGTGTAAAGTAGGAGACACTTTAAGCTGGGAGCTCTACCGATGCAGATGAACTGGGAAAGGCGCTGAACGCCGCTTATTTAGCACGGTAGCCCCAGAGCGGACAGCTGGCATCCGAACATCTAAGAGTCAGCATAGGGACTATAAAGTAGGTCGCATAGATCTTTATTATTATTTTGGTATACCTTCGGGTTTGTTAATATAAATATATTGTGATTGTTTTAATGTATTAGTGTAAATATGTATATATTAATGTATTATAATTAAATCTGTTTTTCTTATTCTACCGGCGTTAGTCTTTGTGATTATAATTATTGTATGTATATATAGGCAGGGCAAGGTTAGCTTACTGCCTAGATTGGTCGCCAGCGAGTATTATAACTGGCAGACATAACATCAAATAATGGATCTTTGGGGAGATAAAGCGATCCAAATTTATCACAGTATTAAATTGAAAATTTCTTCTCTCCATATAAATTTCAATTATTCTGTTTTTAAATGGAATAACAAGAAAATCCCTCCATCTATACTACTATTATCTATCACATGGTCAACCTTATAAATTTTCCACTGGAATGAATATTTAATTTTGTTTTCTAAAGGCTCATTCCCCTTTTTGTTTGCCATTACAAGTAGGATTCCTTCAACATTTATTTTCAACCTTTCCCTTATTCTATAATGTATGGCTTTATAAACTTCTGTTACATACTTATAATTAATCACTTGGATTTTTACATTTGCTATTCCTTCTATATTATCATAAATTTTACTCTCTAAAATTTCATTTCTTTGGAAATAATTTTATTTACTAATCATATTTCATTTATGGTTTCTTGACTATGTTTAGCCTTTACTTCTTCACTTCATTACATTCAAATATCAGCCTTTCAAGCTAATTGTGCATTTTGCGAGTGTTAATAATAATAAATGAATATTTTCTCTCCAATACAAGATATAGTATTTATGCAGGAATAAAATGAATCCACTTATTCCTATGACTCAAATGCTTATATATGAGCAAATCTGAGGTACTGGCAAGGAAAGCGTGAGGATGGAGCACTCACTTTAAATTACTATATACGATGTCTGAATGAATGACGTCGGTGAAATTGTCTAGAATTTACTAAATGTCATTCTAACTGAAACTTAATCATATGTAAATAAGCATTTATTTTATATAGTGTATATTTACAATTGTATTACATTCAAATATCAGCCTTTCAAGCTAATTGTGCTTACGCTTTTGCGAGTGTTAATAATAATAAATGAATACTTTCTCTCCAATATGCTATATAAAATAAATGCTTCTTCACTTCTGCTCGACATTTGGAAGCCTCGTATCTAAGCTTTGTTGCTCTTTTATACATTTTATGTCAACTACATCATCGAAACATTCTATTGCTATCTTTTCAAACTTTTCAATAATAGTAGTTACTTCTAAAGAAACTTGTTCTACTACCCTATGATCTTCTGTTTTTACCTCTTTTGTTGCCCCTGATAACAATTCTATTTTGCTTTTGTTAATTTTGATTTTCTGGTTCTACTATTTTCTTTTTATGATTATTAAGTATTACGTCTATTTCTTTATTCTGATTTTCAAACATTCCATCAAATATCTCTTTCATTTGCTTTACAAGTTTTTCATTTTGTTCTTCAAATTTTATGGCCATCTCTTTATTTTTATTTTCAAACATTTCCTTCATCGTTGCCATAAACCTATAATTATTTGAAACTTCTAATTGATCTTTAATTTGTCTCTCATTGTAAATGTTTTCTGCTTCTTTTTCTGGAAACTGCATTTCTGCTTTCAATCTGGTACGCATCTAATTAATCATATTCAACTACAATATTTACTTTTTTTAATAAACTATTTAAAAATTATTTCTGCTAAATTTCTTATTCAATAATTTGGTGTGACTATTCATCCTTTCACTCTGTAGCCCTATCTATTACTACCTACCATTTCATAAGTTGACTCTATTAATATGCACATTTAATTATATTATTTGATTGTACTTTCTCTGAGCATCATTTTAAACCAATATAAAATTCAATTAAATTATTATTTTTTAACTGTTAATTTCTTCTCTATTCTCACATTTCTCATCAAATTATTCTTCTTTAATTAAATAACCAGTCAGTATCAAGCACTCACGTTAGATACCAATTTACAAATGACTAATCTATTTACTATTAGATACTCAAGGTCATTCTCAAGCACACACATTAGATGCCAACTGTAACGGTCCTGCCATTTAGCAAAAGAGCTCATCAAAGTTAATTGGGCAACTAACTACATTGTGAACTAAGTGGTTTTCTCCATTTATACACTAAATATTTGGGCAATCTAAATAAACTGCATAAATGTTATACTTAAGCAGCTGAAGTATATATCTAATAAATAAATATGTTGATTCACAAATGACTCTAGGGCAGTTTAATTTTATATTTATAATGGACTCATAAATTTGTAAAGAATGCTAATGGTCCAAATAATGAGTATCTTGCCTGGCAAAGAAGATACAATTCAATAAATGATGAGTTATATGGTGATAAAGTGTAGTTTGGGATGCACAATAAATTATCTTAATTGTAAAATAAATTATGTAATAAAACAATTTTATAATGATTAATGCAATAGGTAAATCAAAATATTTAATAATAATAATATAAATTTATTGAGATAAGCATTAATTCATTGAGGTGAATAAATAAAGATTATAATTCTAATTTATCAATTTCTATCTAATATTTAAATATTTTATAAGTCATCTCCCATCCTCTTTTCTTGTTATGATAGCAATTGATATATGTGATATATATTTAAATTATAAAGCAAACAATATTTAAGGATTAGCCTTAGTGTGAGCCAGGTACCTTATGCCCATTTCTTTGGTATGCACATTTAGTTCACTCTGGGCATCTCCAGTATACCATTCCATATGTTACTATGCTACCAAAAAAAAAAAAACCCATTATGAAACGAATAAAAACCCCTTTTTCCTTAATGACATTCAATTAATTTAAATGTAGGTATTATACCACCATTTTATTCTTAGCATAAGTAATTCTACATAGCAGGGTGAGAGTAAAATTTGAAGAAAAAATTGTTTTGAACTATTTTAATTTCTATCATCCAACTTCTCATTTATATATATATATTCCACATCATCAACTAAATAACAAATCAACAAACTTGTTGATTTTGTAGATACGCTAATATATATTAATATATAAAGATATTAAAAATTAATTTTTATGCCAGCGGCCCTGTAACATTATATTTCTGTGTTTTTGCATAGCATCAACACCATCAAGTGGCGGACATGAGCTAATACAACAGTACCAAAAAATTTTTAATGTTACATTTTCTTTTTTTTAAAAAATATTTCTCACATCATTTAAACAAATTGCCAAGTAGGTTATATTAATGGAAATTATTAATAAAAACAAAACTTTAATAAATATTTACCATTAAAATTGTCATTATACTGTGCCAGGTTCGTTCGGAAGATAATCCGGAATACTCTATTTGCTAGGTTTAACTGGGTTTAAACCTTATTTATCATAATTTTATATTATAAATATTACATGAATGGACCAGCCCTTCAAGCAGAGGGGGAGGATACCATCGGTAGCAAAGCTATCAACGATACCCACAATCAGCCCAAGCTATGCAACGCATAACACCATTACATTTCCAGACCGTGGACCACCTCGATTGCTAGATTCAAACCCCTACTATCCAAGCACTTTATTTGTTTTGAAGTAAACCTCAGGTGCCAGCTAGTTACGAGAACTAAAATGTTTGGACAGTAGGCTCATAATCCAGCGGTCAAAATATCCCATGACTAGCTCAATCAAAAGAATAATCTAACACATTTATTGCTTTAATTAGTGGTAAAGAATTGACTGACAAATATTAAATTTTAAAGATAATTTATTTTTAAATAAGTACTTATTACCCTAATTTTAACTACTTATAACTTTCTCAATAAAATATAAACAATGATTTTATAGATAATTACACACACTCTTCATAAATCATGCAATATAATAAACAAAAAGTATTAGACAATACAAGGCATTTAAAGAAACATGAAATCAATACAACGAATACGCACATCAATAGTTCTTTATGCATGCTATAGAGTTCATTTATTAATAGACTCTGGAGGCTTTAAGTTAATGCAATGGCTACTTTAATATCAAAAATGAAAATAATAAAAGTTACTTATTACCTAGAGGATTTGAACATTGACTTAATGCTGGTTGTTGCTTCAATTGAAAATCTTTCCAACCGGTTGGATTTGAAGTTTTTTGTGGAGGATTTTTCAAGTTGTTAGGCCGGCATCCTTTTATCAGGCAGGTTGACTGTTCATGTGGACTCAGGCTGGAGCAAGGTCGTATGTTTCCGACAATTAACACTGCATGATTGACGGACAGATTTAATCTTATTGTGAACTCACTGATAGATGGAACTCAAACCGATTGTAATCTTCACTCTGATTGCGAACTCAACTACTGATTGATAAAAATCCGGACTATTTATATGATAACCTGTTGTCACTTTGGTAATTGGCTTTTATGTCCACCAGCTATATTTGTTGTTGAAATTCCTCCACTGTTTTTGAATACATTACTTAGATAAGCTTTTGATTATGTGTTTTCATTTGGTAGCCATTGCAAATTTGTTGTTTTGTGGATTTTTAATTCGTAGCCATTGACAATTCTGTGTTTATATATCTTATGATTATAACATTTTTTAACTTTCATTTATTCCTTAACACTTAACACGCACACATTTATTTTATCAACAAGCACACATTTTGCTATGTTTACAATCGCTACTAACACACATAAATATTTGCATTTCTTTAAATTACGGGAAAAGACTTTTTTTAATATTTTAAACGAAAAGAGATTTATTCTTTAACTGTCATAACTTTTAATTTTTATTTATTTTCTTATTAATTGTCGAGTTAATTCCCTCCCCCTTTCAATCAATCTTTAAACTTTTAATTTTAACGCTTCTAAAGCAAACTGCATTTTGTAAACTAATAATAAAACTCTTTAGACTTTTATTAACAACGGTCTCTCAAACTGAAACCTTCGCATTATTTATGATAATTTTATTTTAATAATTTTTTAAACAAAAATTTCACTTGGATTGCTATTTTTCATAAGCGGTACAATATTTTCCTTATTTTTAAACCACTTTTTTTTTCCTTTATGAGACTTATCTGACCATGTGAAGGTTTTTTAAGCAGCTATTATCACAGTTTTGTGTATATATATATGACTTCAGCTGAAAATTCTTATTTGGTATCTTTTTGCTAGCAAAAACACAAAGATCCATAAGCAATTTAAATCACTGGATGATATCCAATTATTATTCTTTTGATATTGCAATCCAAACTGAATTCAATTATCTTGATTTTATGGCAGTCAGCATAGCATCTGTGATATCCATTTTGTTTTAATCATAAAGATATCAAATTAAGGGACAGGAAATTCTAAGTTGTTTTATAGTCTATATTTCTTTGCTATAGGCTCCAAATAACTTTATAAAAGTAGGGTAAAATAAATTTTAAGAAAAAGAAAGTATGGATGTTCTTGCTGAAAGTTTCTGTAGCTATGGCAACACAAAACAATCTTTTTCTCTTTTAAACACTGGCTTTTGATCATATGATTCTTTCTTCCAATTCTAATAAGACATTGTTATCATTCAATAATAATTTAATAAATAGTTCATTTATTTCAAGATTCATTTGAAACAATATTTTTTTATTAAACAGATGACTTCTAACTGTTTTCTTTATTTAGCTATTTATACACTACAAAAAAATTATAGATGGTAACATGTGTATTTCACATATCCCTAACCTAAATAAAAAATAAAACAATTCAAAACAACTAACATAAGATCATTACCAACTGAACATTGTATGAATAACTCATGGTTAATTAAAATTAAACCTCCACACCAATGATTATGAATAATTACATGTTTTTTATAATAAAAAAAAACTTATCTAAACATACTAAAATCAACAATACAAATATCCTGCAATAATTATAATCATTAGCACCCTTATATTATACTCTAACTGGATATTTGAAAAATAAGTCTCTAATCTTATACAGGTTGCATAAATTTTGATCAATAAAACCAAATCTTTTGACCGATAAATATTTATTCTTTATACCAGATAAAACCATGAATATAGTCACCATAAAATGGATACTCACTTTTATATCCATAACGATTGCCACATTTGTTTGTATTCTTGCAATAAACTATATTTTCTAAATCATTTACCCCACAAATCCAACACATATTACTGACCTTACATGGTAATTGAAACAAATTCTTGTCCCCAGTCAATATATCTACATCCACGATTGACTATTTCATGGTGATAAAACCATTTAGATTTTAAGTTTTACTTGTAATGCTAAAATCCTATATGTAAGACCACTATTTAAACTTATCATGGAACTACCCTTTAAATAAAACATGAGTCACTTATTTTGGATGGCATCATATCCAAGCTAATATAATAATGCAAACGGCCTCTATATGAATTTCCAAACTTTGGACCTGTTTATTCTATGCCTTCTCAAACTCTTTATTAACTTATTAACTTGTTGATACTTATTTAACCTAGTTTCTAGGATTGTACCTTTATACTAGCATTCCAATTTATACTTTTTCATCTTAGTTTCTATCTCTTGAGTCCAATTTTTCCTTTTATATTATTAGTGATCTTTATTTGCATTTGATTTTGAGCGTTCTATTTTACTCTAATCCATTAGATTTAACTTTCAAATCATTTATTTGCTTGGGTCCTATTCTTATTTCACAAACTAACTCCATATGCACATGCCTGATTTCTTGTTTCAATCTATTCTTTAACTGATATTGACCATCTATCTTCATGATTAACATTTCCTGGCTTTGCTTCAACTCTTGCCTTAAGTATTTCATGATTCTTGTCACATTTTTCTTTATTTACATCAATCTTAGTTATTAAATCTTTTGATAAATTTTTCATGATTTTGTTTAATTTATCTCATTTGCTTCATTTCACTCATTAAACTTTTTAACATGGCCATTATAGATTCATTTTGATCATCTTTGGATGTGACATACTTCACTAACTTCTCTTCCTTCTAATGTATCTCTTTTTCATTTTCCATTATATATATCAGATTTAAATTTGACTATTTTAAAAAGAGCATATAACTTTCATTCTCAATTCAATACTTCAGGCTAAATGAAATGACCAACTTGCTTTCTCTACTATGCTTTATATGCTGAACCTTATAAATCAATTAAATTCCTACTCACATACATTTCAACTCATGAAATATAACCTTTTAATTTAAAAAAAAACCGCAATAACATTACCTCTCAATAGTGATTGATTCATCTATCCACTATTGTCATCCCAAACTAATGTGTATAAATTTATTTATTTACTTATTCAATAATTTTGTTTGTTTAAAAAAAAAAAATCAACTTATATTGTGTATAGCGTAAATCTCATTACTATGCTAAAAAATCTTTGCACTATGCTATCATTAACAAATTCAAACAATAAGCATTATTGTTTCCCATCTATATTCTAAAATAACTAAGGTACAATACCTTCAATAAAAGAAGCTAGCTTCAAACACTTTTCATTGTTTATTTAATACCATGAGAACATAATATTTATTAGTAATGAGCCCATATTCTTTTGGCACTTTACTAACATATAGCACATACCTAGTACTTTTAAAGTCTCACACAAACTCTTATTTTTATTATTATATCCCAAGTCAACACATCATAATCTGGTACTATAAACGGTCAGTTTTGTTTGTTCATGATAACAAGATCTAGCATCTAGGCAAAAGTACCTCGAGTCCAATCATGCACAAGATAACTCTGCCCTATTTGCCTATTTTCCAGATCTACCTACTTATGAGCAACAATCCCGATATCGATCTAATTTATTTCTCACTGCCGGCATCGCAAAGAGGAGACCCAAAGAGACTAATTGGGAATAAATAGTATAGTGAAACATTTATTATTAGATTTAATATATCTAAACGACTGGACCTTTCACGTTAATTACATAGATAGGATTAGCGGGAGATCATCTAGTTAGAGCAAGCATAATTTACTAATCAAAATATAATATTTTAAATAAATGAAACAATGATTCTGCAAGTTATTATATATGTATGATTTATTAATTTAAGTAAAATACATATGAGTTATTTGATTATATTTCTCCATTAGTCTTCACTGGCCTCTTTACATTACATAATGAGATTTATCTTTTATAATTTAAGAAGTGATAAATGTATCCATTAATTTATTATTTTATAGCGGCTGATTTATATGCCAATAATTGATAAACTATCATATCTGTAAATACAATTTTAATAGCGATAATATGAGTATATATATATACATGAATATTACGTCCACCCCTAGAAAGAAAAACAATATATGACACTTGACCGAATGTAATTAATAAAGATTATTTTATTATCGAAGTATGATTATCATTAAAAGGATTAAGAAATCTCAGCTTATGCTGAGTAAGAAACGTGTGTGGGAGAGTTAGTTTAAAATATATATAATTGCTTTCGCAAAATGATGCACAAATAAAAATATTAATAAATATCATAAAGAAATCTGCTTAATAGAATTAGAACATTATGGCTTATGGATATTCATAGGTTTTATCTGGAACTGGAGCCTAATAGGGCGGTACATGCATGGTTGTATATTTATGTGATCCAGTGGCGGATCCTAGAAAGTGCTTCCAAAAATCATTGAAGAAAAAGACCAATTTATGTCTGCAGACTTTGACAGAATCAACTATCAAACGAAGAACAATCTGCTGTGAGTTTCTGAGGGCTGGTTTGTCCCGGAGCGATTCCATACAGAACTAGCTCAAGCGACCAAATAAGTCCCCAGGGGGTTTAAGAGCCTGGTTCATGGACTTGGAGACAAGGTTCAGCTTTCTGATACACCCGGGGAATGAAGCACAATATATATGAAAATCTGAATGAGGGAGCCTGTATGCACGCAATGGTTGGAACACATACAACTTTAAAAGAATAATTAATTACTACCTATACATTATGGAATATCCAGAATAATGGTATGATTTGAATACCAAACAGTAATGGAAAGCTTAAACTCATTAACAAAATGATAAAATATTGAAATAGAAATCCCCTTCCCCTGTTACATTAATTTATATATAAAACTTCTCACAAACGTTAAAACAAACATGAAAATTCGATTCTAAGTACTTTGATGATATAGTACACATCATTATATATATATATAAGAATATTGATTTAATTTCAGATAAACAGATTTGAATTTCTTAGAATTAGCGCTATGATTTAATTTTTAAAAAAAAACCTCTTAGAAAAAGATTTTTACTCTGTTTTCCGACAATCACATTATAATATAATTAAGTTGTTTTCCCCCAATTTGCAAGCATCCGCTGTAATTGAAATAACAAGCTTGTTTTAATTAAAAGAAACTAAACTGATCTCCCCATGAAAAGTAGAGGGGGGGGGGTAAAAGAGAGCGAACATTCTTGCAAATTTAGAAAATTATTGGCATATTATTTAAAATATAAAATATAAAAATCAAAATACAAAATATTGTTGTCGCACAAAAGTGAAATAGAAAATTAAAAGTATTTACTAGAAGCTCAATGATAGGAGAAAGATTAAAAGAGTTTATAGAGGGTTGAACATATTTTAACAGATCAAGTAACAGTTTACAAGTTATATTATTTAAAAGATTACACTACATTTAAAGGAATGGCTAGATAAGAAATTTTTCTTAAAATTGAGATTGTTCACATAAGTTTACTAATTATAGCAGCAAAATGAATTGGTTACCTTGTTCACAATCAATGGTTTCTTGATTGATTTTAAGAATCCATCGGAGACTAGATCTAGTTTCATTATATTTGGTCAGGCAGGTAACACTTTCATTATTTAGCATATAGATACATAGCAACAGTTCATGGGTGTCTTGATCCTGGGCGATGATATCAGGCAAGATGGCATGTTAGAATGGCGAGAAAAGGTGAGGTTTTATCTACTCACGATACATTGAATCAGAAACAAAACGAGCACAGATTTTGTTTACCATTCTTTTATTAAATTACTTGTTCTTCTTGGGTGTTCAAATCCAGCAGTATTTATATCATTTTTAAGTTATTCTGGAATGCTTTTAACTACTTGACTTAAGGCAATTTATCTACTTTGGCGATATGCAATTTGCAGACTGAATGCACACCTTTGTTCTTTTAAGTTTTAAGACAATGCAATCTTGCTCAGAATTTCTCGAATGATTGTTTTAAAATATAATCTTAGATTTTAAAACAAATTTGATGTGGATAAAATTTTCACTAATGGATTTTACATTATTTTTATAAAATTATAACATTTTAATTTGGATTAATGGATTTCCGGTTAATTGACTTAATTGTACTCGAGAATATTCAGCAGGATTGCATCAGATTTTCTGACTGCTATTACTTAAATAAATAATAAAATTTACCATAATTTTAAAAATACAAATTAATATAAAATATTTTAATATTATAAATACTTTATAAATAATCTCCCCTCACCTATGATATATATATATCCATTACGCACATATACGAATTAAAATATAAAATATTGATTCATTTCAAATATATAGATTAAGATATTTGCACATATCTATGTCAGTAATTATTTTAATAATTAAACAAAAAAAAAAGTATTAATAAATGTGTATCTATGCGTAAGGATGGAGTTTGAATATGGTTTGGTGGTGGGAGATTCTGAGTGGGCTGTGAAGCTCAATCTGAGTATCAGATTGACCGCTTCAGTACTTTGACTTTACATGCCCATTTTTGGCATATATATATATTTTATTTATAAGCATTTTACAACATTACTAATTCTTAACTCATGTATTAATTCAACCCATGCTAAATTCAAATCCTTAACAAAGGACAACTGCAAATTAAAAAATTATCTATCGAGTCATTACTCTGTTTAATCTAACATTAGTATACACAAAAATAGCTGATATCAATTGTGATCATTGATCAAATATTTTGATTCTATCTATTTATTATTATACAGCTTTAAATCCCTCATGGTCATGGATAAATACTCAAGCACCTGTTGGGCAGCCAAATATGAAGGAATCTTAGTAGGAAAGATAGAAAGAAATCAATATGAGTTAGAAGATAAGTTAGAATGCCAAAGTAAGAATAAAGCTTTAGAAGCTGAATTAAATAAATATCAACAAATTAATGAAAAAGAGTTCAAGAAGGCACAGAATAGACAGGGATATGAGGTCCAAAATTTAAAAATTCAGTTATAGCAAGGTCATTCACATTATATTAGCTTGAATGTGATATCATCCAAAAGAAATGACCAAGTTACTTTAAAGGGTAATTTCCTCACAAGCTTAAATAGTGGTGATAGATGCAAGATTCTATCAGAAGTAAAACCTTTAAGAATCCAAATGGTTTTATCACCATAAAGTACGCAGTTGTGAATGAAGGTACATTGACTGGGGATATAAGGATTTGTCTCGATTATTGTGAAAGTCCATTAACATGTGTTGGATTGGTGAGGTTGGTGATTTAGAATATAGTTTACTGCAAGACCACAACCAAATGTATCAATTGTTATGAAAGTAATAGTAAGTATCCAATTTATGATAACTATATTAATGGTTTTATCTGGTATAAAGAATCAACATTTATCAGAAATAAATGGTTGATTTTATTAATTGAAATTTATGAAACATATATAACACTATGACCATATTTTTCAAATATCCAGTAAAAATGAAATATAAGGGTGCTAAAGAATATAATTATTGCAGGATATTTGTATTGCTGATTTTAATATGTTTAGATACATTTTTTTAAATAAAAGACACATAATTGTACATAATCATTGACTTCACTGTTGTGGTGGTTTAATGTTCAGTTGGTAATGATGATCTCATGTTAATTATTTTGAATTGCTTTCTTTATTTTTTATTAAGAGTGAGGATATATGATATACACATGTTGCCATCTATAATTTCTTTATAGTGTAAATAACTAAATAAAAAAAACAATTAACGGTCATCTGATTAATAAAAAAATATTATTTTGAATGAATCTGAAATAAATGAACCATTTTAGTATAAATTATGGCTGAATGATAACAATACCTTATTAGAATTTTAGAAGGGAGTCACATAAACAAAAGCCAGTGTTAAAAAAAGACAAAAAGACTGTGTTTGTGTTCCATAGCCACAAAAATGATTTTAGCAAGAATACATACTTTCTTTTTATTTTACCTTACTTTTATAAATATATCTGGAACACATAGCAAAGAAATGTGGTTGTAAGGACTACTTAGAGTGGGGGGGGGCACTCCCTTTAATTTGATATCTTTGAATAAAATGTAATGGATATCACAAATACTATGCTGACTGCCATAAAGTTAAGATAATAGATGTAGTGTTTGTAAAAATGGCAGACATTTTTGTGCACTCCAGAAAAACTAGAATTTATTCATAAGGCTGTTTTTAGATCGCGCTCTGATAGCTGAGGAATTTAATTAGTGCATTGACGTAATGGCGATCGACAATTCCTAGAAGTATTTGCTAATACAAATGCTTCTAGATGAGACGTTACCTTATTGGTCAGTGCATTGATTGAGATCGTTGCAGTTGTCAGAGAGCAAATAGAAGACGGTGTAACATCTAGCAGGAATTAGAGGACAACTCCAGTAGAGAGCAGTCACGCAGTAGTGAGTAGCGAGCAGTATTGGAGAGACGTCTGTTTAACATCAGCAAAGATATCTCGCATCAGTGCTGGCGGTAAATGACTAGCACAACCAGTGAAAATGTAGTTCACAGGTGTAGCTGAAAGACACCGCAGCGGAGAAGAGCATTAGTTGCAAGAAGAGCATTAGTTGCAGAGAAGGGCATTAGTTGCAGAGTAGAAGCATTCGTTGCAGAGCAAGGCATTCGTTGGAGAGCTTCGTTAAGAAAGAACAGCGTGGGAATTGTATAACATTTGCTGACCGCACAGTATGACTTGCAGTTATAACCTTGGCACAGTCATAAGTGCGGATACTACAATAGAATTCACCTTGGATTGCAGTATCAAAAGAATTAGTAACTGGACATCATCTAATGATTCAAATTGTTTATGGATCCCTGTATTTGTGTTTTTGCTAGTAAAAAAAAAGATACCAAAGGAAACATCACCGAATAATGGATTATCAACTGAAGTCATATACATGCGAAACTGTGATAACAGTTGCTCATAAAAACCTCATTTATAATAAAAAAAAATGATTAAAAAGAAAAAAGTATTGACAATTTTTAATTTCCATTATTTAGCATTTGTTATCATTTAAACAATATGAAAAGTTTGTTTTTTAAAAGATAAAAAAAAGAAAAAATACTAAAAAGTAATTTTTATTTCGTTGTTAAGTTTATAATTAACCCTTTTATGACTGTAAGCTTTATAATTTAAATGTATATTGCATCTATCAATTGCAATCATAAAAAGAAGAGAGAAGGCGACTTATAAAATATGATAGGATTGCAATTGGTAAATTAAAATTATCTTTATTTTACCCACCTCAATGAGTTAAAGCTTATCTCAATAAATTTATATTATTATTAACTTAGGTATTTTGATTTTCCTATTGCATCAATCATTATAAATTATTTCATTACATAATTTACTTTACAAATAAGATAATTCAATGTGCATCCCATACTACATTTTAATCATTAAATAAAAACAGGCAAAACTCTCCATACAGTAGTACCACTACTGTATGGAGAGTTTTGCCTGTTTTAATAATTTATGAACAAACATATAATAAAATCACATGTTACCATTTATTAAAATGTATCTTCTTTGCCAGACCAGATACTCATTATGTGAATTCATTGACACCTTACAAATTTTATGAATTCACTAGATATATAAATTATGATTTATTGAAATGTATCTCCTTTGCCAAACCAGATACTCATTGTGTAAATTCATTGGCACCCTACAATTTTTATGAATTCACTAGATAAATTTGAGTTTCCATTGTGCCGTGACATTTTGACACAATCAAATTTTAGTAATTCTTATCCCCAAAAATTACAACCCAAAATCACCGAATGAGGGTACCACTAGTAATAACCTAGAATCAGATTGTGAGATATGTGTAATAATGGTGGTATTTTTATTTATATACGAACGGTAACCTAAAACTGTAATATCAAGGACATGATCGGACTAAAAAAAATTTTAAATAACAGAATTAAACAAATAGCAGGTTTTTTTTTAATTATCATTTATTTATCCATATTACTATTATAATTATACCCAAGTTTTTCTTTTTCTTTATTACCTCTTCCACTTCTTAGTTCCAATCTATCAATCTTATTGCTAGTTTAACATATTGTTCTCAAAGAAACACGCGCTTTCATTTAATACAAGTGTATTGATAATCCTTAATATTCATGGAGAATACAACCAAGGAGTGCTCTTAAATGACTTACTAATAAGAATGTGTTTAATAACACATTCAAACCCTTTTTCTTGCAAACATTAAACCCAATTTTGAAAACTCGCTACTCTTTCCAATTTTTTTTTATTGCTTTTAACACAAGGGTATAATTATTATTTCAACTAATATATCTTTATTATTAGTCTAGGTAAGAAAAGCAAAGATACTAAAATATATTAATTATTTGTATTAACATAAGATACGTAATCAAAACATTTTAAATGTCCTCTTCTATTGTTGAAACTTTATTTCTTCAAAGGTGTAGTGAAGGCATTTCATCACTCTATTGCGCTATTATAGTTTACATATATCAAGAATATTGCTTGTAAACAAAAAATAAATAAAAGTCTATTTACCCTGATCGATCAGTGTATTGATTCCTTCCATGGTAAGTTTTCCTTCATCAAAAAATTGTCTATTGTTTCCATTCTAGTCTTATGCACTTGGCTAGCACTGCAAGTACTCCTTGTTTGGCTAGTCGTTTCCATGGCAGTTCCTGGTAGTGTCCGGCGGAGATGAACCCAATAGGGAGTTCTGTGGTCTATTAGTCACTGAGCATATTCCCTGCACTTTTTAAAATATTTATATTTTATTTAGCATTTGCAGTGGTTAACTTCTGGATAAGCCTGTACCGAATTGAACTCAGGCAATTGCTCATGACCTGCAGCCAAAATGTGAATACTTTTTGAAAAGGTAATCCTGCAATTTATAGTCTTTTTAATCTCTCAAAGTCTTATTCACACTTTTTTTTATGTCCATTCTTAGTCATATTTTTCCTTTAATCTCCTAACAACATTCCATGTTGGAGAGCAATAGATAACAAAATACCTTCCCTAATTAAAGTTTCAACAATAGAACTAATTAGAAGAAAAAATCTATATTTCTTTTCCTTTCTCCCTTCCATTTCCCAGAATTAGAAACAAAAAAAAAAAACTTTTCTAAGAAAAGCTTTTAAAATTCCACTCTAATCTCTATTTTAATATAAGTCAACTAAAAAAATGTTGATTCATAAAGGAAATATATAAAGACAAAACTTTTAAAATAGTATTTAAAATAAAATAATTTCTTTTTATTTTAACAGTAACATATACACAATTTTTTTCTTTAAAAATAACTTAATAAAATATACATGTGTGAATCTATATGAGCTGGCCGAAAAATACCAGCTCACCATAGAGCCATTTAGGAATTAACATATTTATTTATCTATTTTAGTTATATATTTTAGCTGCCTAGGTATAATATTTATATAGTATATTTAGATTGCCCAAATATTTAGTATATAAGTGAAGAAAATCATGATTTATTTATTACATGTAGTTGCCCAAATCTATGAGGCACTTGCATGGCCAGCTAGCCATGCTGTTATATTTCATTGTATTCATGATTATCTAAATATGCAAGCTACTGAGTAACCAGCACTATTTTAGTTTTACATTCTGGCAGTCTTTATTAGTTTTCCTTTTATATTTGGCTCATTCAATTCCTATAAAAGAAAATAGTGCTATTCATGAGACAATGCTGCTTCATTATCCTTTTTCTCAAATATCTTACAGATTAGTTTCATTATCACATTTGGCTTGTCCAAATTCATAGGGCATGATACAATATATAGTTTCCTTCACATGGGCACCAATTATAATGGTCCTTCCATTTGGTAAAAGAGATCATCAAAGTTAATTTAAATCAAATTACAATAATCATATAGATAGGAAAAGTTAGAGTTTAATAATTAAAATAATCTTTGAGATTTAACCCTCAAATCTAAATAACAGAAATGAAATAAAATAGGAGTAAAATATAATTAATTCAATCATAAATCATACTAATGGTCAGACATAGCTATAATAATAAAAATATTACTAACTGTCACCTTTCTAGATCATTAATCATGCCTAAATGACCGAAGGAAAACTATATCTTCTGTGGATTACAAATTTATATTAGGTTAAAAACCAGAGTGCTATAATCCCACACCATCAGTCTTCTTAAAAACACTGCGACAACTAATTCAATAGAATATTATCTTCCTAGCTATTATAAATTTAATTTATAATTTAAATGGTAGATTTTATGAGAAGAGAAACAGAAGGCCAGATTAATAACTAACAAAAAAAATATTTATTATACAATAAGACATATAAAGTATTTAACACATCATTACATTAAATTATAAAATAGTAAGTATTTAAACACTACCATCCTTCAAGTGATCAACACTAAAATTTTATCCAATGTTTTCAGTTTTAAATACCTTTTATGTTAAGTTTAACATTTTTCCCTTTATTTGATTGCTTTTCATTATGGAGTCTATTTCAGTATTTAAGATGCTGAAAATCACCCTTAAAAATGTAGAAACAATAATTCTTTTTAATTCCTTTAGCAGCTTTAAATTTAATTGATTCAGATCATATTTCCTTAAATCATTTCTTCATTTCTCCAAAACAGATACTGTAAGAGGACTTTTAATTAATAATCCCTTTGCAAACAAATTTTACTGTAGGTTTAATGATACACACACAATGAATTAGCCGTCATGAACCATAATACTCATTTTATAATATTTATTTTTGATCATAACTTGTCTGCTAATAAAATAAACTTATTTTTACAAGCTGCTAATGATGATTATAAAATAAAAGATAAATTAAAAACGTGACAAATTAGCTTCCAATAAAAATTTTAAATCACATTTTATTTAAACTATTATTGATTAAAATAATAAATTGTATTCTATTATTTTTCTAATCAGTTTTTTTTAAAAAGTGAGCTTTATTATTTATAACAAAAAAAAAAAAAAATACTTATTACGACATAAATCTTTTAAAAATTGACATTTCACAAAATAAAATTTCAATCTCTTTTTTTCTTTTAAAAGAAAAAATCCAATTTCAATTATTTAAACTTTGAATAACTGATCTTAGAGATGACACAGCAAATTTAAATTTATAAACAAAAAAATTTTTTTTCCTTTTTTTAAAACTTATTTGATTACTCCCTTTTTTTTTTTTAAATATCATTTTTATTCAAATTGTTATCCAAAGATAACCCGCACTTAACTATTCATTAACAGACTTTTAAAAATGTATCATTTTTTTATATGTAATTATTCAACAGGTTTGTCTGAAATTTATACTGTGCATTATTAAAATATAATTATTAGAATTTTTTACTTATTTACTATTATATTATTATACTAATATTTGAATTTCTTTATTTTAGGGAAGGAAACAAATCAAAATTTATCAAAAATTAAATTAATAAATCCTTTAACTACTTCAATAGATCTTTTTTATTAACTTATTTTCATAGTAAGAAATTCATTTTCATTTTAATTAAAACCTAAAGAATTTGTTTTCAATGTTATGGATTTGAAATAAGAGGAGGAAGAAAAATCAATTGAGATATAAATTACTCTACCTTGACCTACCTTTTATATTAATAATATTCACTTCAAACATGCCTCATTTCTTTTTTATTTTGATACATAATCAAAACACAAACATAATAAAATATTTCAAAATATATTTTAAACTAAATAATATACAATAATTTCTTAAATTTAAATGAAATAGAAATTTCTTATATCTATTCTTAAGTTCAAAAAAATTAATTCTATAACTTTCACATAATTTTCATTTTGCTATGTATACTATATACCAGTTTTTGAGGGAAACAAGGCAAAATACATGTTTAGAAAGCAATATTTTAACAGGAAATTTTCGAAACATTTGCAATATACTTTTTTTCTTTCATAATTACTGGGATTTTTTCACTATTTAAATTATTCTGATTGCAGTTGGTATCATTTCTAGAGGAGATATATATTAGAATTTATTACTGAAAGTTGTTTGGCAGCTTCTGAGATTTCATCTATTTATTCAAGTACTTTTATTTCTTTGATATAAAACTTGTTTTAAATATGACAAATTGGAAATTCTCAGCAATTTCACGAATACTTATAATACTATTGGTTAAAGTTTAATAAAATTATAAAAAATATACACTGCTATATTCACTATCTTGCTCCACTATTTCTTGAAAAATTAGTAACAAAAAAACTGCTCTCCCATTTTGTTTTTTCTTCCCATCTGAAAATATTAACTTCTAACCAAATAACTGGATTTTTCCATCTAATTAACAAAATTAATTAAGTTTACAAACAAGGAAATTATAATTTTAACTTTTATGTAATTACATTTTCAGATTTAGCCTATTATAAATGAGCATTTAATTTTTATATATAAATTGTTGAAAATATCTTCTATTTTCTTTAATTAGATATTTTTTATCTTTTAGAACAATGGACTTCAAAATTAAATCTTGATAATTTGTTTGTTCTATATATACTTTTTATATCAGATTTAAAGAACTTAGGAATTAAAAATATAAGAAACATTGATAAATAATTAATTTTATTGAATCTAACATTTAGGTGAACGATTTTGTTAGACTTGTTCTGGTGCTGCATCTACAATGTGGGGTTTAAAAAGCCTTAGTTCATTTTGATCACTTGACAGTAAAAGTTCTCAGTAAAAATTTAAGTTTTAGTGAATTTGATAGTTGAAAATCATTTGGAAATTTAAGAATTTATTTGTAATTAATATACCAAGATATTAGCAATATTCAGTATTTCAAGGGAAATTAAATTCTCAAGAGAAAATATACTTTGTAAATCTCTTAACACAGACTTTTTTTTTATTATATTGAGAGACACATTTTTATTTTTGCAAAATTATTAAAATAATTATTATCAAAATATTTATATACCTTATGCTAGAATATAAATAACTTATTAAGAAACAACAAGCCTGCTAAAAATTTATGTGAGATTGGTCAAAAATACCCACTCTATTATTACTTTTTGTTCTTTTTCATTGGAAAGTTGATTCTAAATATTTAAAAAAATATTTGTATTTTAACAAAATTTGGCTAAAGCATACATATTTATTGGAGAACAAAATATTTTTTTGTTAAATATATATATATTTTTTTAGAAAAAAAGTCAATATAAAATTCTTTGTGTTGACATTGCTTTTTTTATTTTATTTGCAAAGTTCTTATTTTATTTATATGAATATTTTTGTTATTTAAACATATGCTTTTAATAAAATTTAATTAAAATACATATTTGACAATGAATAAAATATTTTTAATTAAAAAAATATAAGAATAAAAATGACAAAAAAAAAAAAAGCCTGTATGTTCCAAAATATTGTGCTTAACATATTAAAAACAAAATTGAACTTATCTGAATAAATAATTATTATCACAAAAATGTATAGTTTTATATTCTCAAATCTGTGCCTATATAATATTTTTATGTATATTCACTCATGCATACATATTTACTCAACATTTATATAGGAAGATATGGATGAATGAAATAAGTAAGTTGTGCTGTGGTCCATGTGGAAAAGAGAGGCTAGAGATTGGTGAAGATGGATTGAATAACTTTCATATTGCAGTACATTGATAATGGTTGAAAATGATGATATTGAATTTTTGTTTTATTTGTATGTAATAAATTTACTTCTCGAATTTTCTGTTCATTTTTGACTGCTTCTATACTATGTCTATTTGTGTCTGTTCTACAACTATTATGAAATTATTATTTCATAATATGTATACATATACTAATTTTTTTTAAAGCTACAGAAGTAAATTACAGCAACTAAATATGCTTAATATACATTTTCCACACCTAAGAATCTGAATTAAAAAATTATAATTGTCTATCGAGAAATTGAAAATGTCATTAATCACTTTGAATGAGAAATCAAGTATTAATTGTACAGTTTATATGATTTAAAATAAAATTTATATACATACAATATATAAATCAAAATGTTCATAGAATTATTCCATATATACACTTTGATGATTGTGGATAAACAATTAATTTTATTCATCAATTTAGATTAATGTTGATGTTTTCCTTGCATTTCTCTTCCTTCTAGAATCTAGAATGCAAATAAAATCAATAGGCACAAGGCATAATAAAATAATCTTTCATTAAATTAAAAGTACAATAAATGATTTATACAAGCCAACCTATAAACTTTATACTACATAATGATCTTTTAAGACATTAATTTTATTATTATAATACTACTATATGCTGATATGTAAATGAACATTATATTATCCCTATTGTGTGAGTCACTTTCTGTATACCACTCTGTATCCATCACAGTGAAATGATACTTTTGTATTAATAGATTCACTATTAAATCAATAATAATGTAGTGTCCTCCCATATAGTTCAAAATATAAATGGATCACAATATAAATATTATAAATGATATCACCCAAATTTTCTTAAAAATGTACATATGTTAATATTTACTTCAATAACAATGTCATATAGTCTTATTTTATTTATATATCAATTAAACTTTAATAAATAGTCATATTTTTTTCTTTAGTAAAAACAGAATCGAAATTAATGAATGGAGGATGAATATATGGTCTTCCCAGACAATGAGATTATAGTTGTTAGATGGAACTTTCATTCATCCAAAGTTGTAACTTTTACTTTATCTCTAGTCTAATAACTTACAGTTTAAACATTTAAATGCAGAAAATATTGTATCATAGATTTTTCTTATTTTAAATATCTTAATATTTTTTTAAAAACAACAATAAAATACTTTTTTTTTTCAATGTTGTCTAGACATCTATGCCCAAATATTGTCATTTATAGCTCTAATAAAAACAACTATAATAGTTGAACATATTTAAAAATATTCAAACAAGCTCGTAATTAACAAGTGTGGTTATGAGAAATATTTAAAATCTCTATCCAGAACACTCTTATCTCCAGACCATGGTTTCGAGCTTATGGCCCACGTCATTGGAGAGCTAGAATATTCGTACACTAGACCTAAAATATCAACTCAAAAAACCAGCACTTATTTCAAACGTATATTTAAGAAGAAACTCTGAATTTTTCGGACATGAAAATGTCTTTAAATCCAGCTATCTAACTTAAATAGCTATAGGTCTAGTGTACGAATATTCTAGCTCTCCACTGACGTGGGCCATAAACTCGAAACCATGGTCTGGAGATAAGTGTTCTGGATAGAGATTTTAAATATTTCTCATAACCGCACTTGTTAATTACGAGCTTGTTTGAGCTATTGGTACGCTCTCTATGTGCATTTTTGTAACTACAAGCTCATTAAAAGTAATGTCACATTATATATGACTTGCTTTTTTAATTATTTAAAAATATTATATATATATATATATACCCATATACACAAAAATCAAATACACATACTTCATCAATTTTCCAAGGAGATGGAGCTTGGTTTTCACAGCGTCGCAAAGCAAACTTGTACACACCAAACCCAGAGAGTCCCATTGTAAACCACATCTTTTCAACATAGTAAAGACCTGATAACATGTATAACTATTATTAATATATATATAAAATTTTCTTGCACTAAATTATGAATGATAAAAAGTTATAAGATTTTTTTCTGAATGATATTATTATTTCTAAAAATTCAAAATGACTTGATTTCAAAAGCTGTCTCCTTTATATTGTATAAAAAAACAACTAAATCCTACAAATATATATATTTATGTTTTAGTAAGCCAACAGCTACTTTCTCAGATAAAGATGATGAACACATGTCCTTTACAAAAAAGATATTGGTAACAGTGATATATATTGTACCGCTATTGAACAGTGGTACATGTCTGTAACTTTTATTAAAAAATTAAGATAAAAATAAATTATAAGTGGCTTAATTTAAAGATTTTTTTTTTTAAAACAAAAAAAAAATTAAAAAGTAAAAAATACTGCGTCATAGTTTTCTCTTAGAATAAGACTTCTTAGTAGGAGGGGTGAGAAATGTATAATAGAATTAAAGAACAGTTAAAACTTTTCTCTCTCTCTTTTTAAAGAAAAGAGCTTTTATAAAGTAAAAGCTAAATAAGTATGTAAAATTTAGAACAAAATTAGTCTGTAAAAATTTGTTTGTAAAACTTTGATTAATAATAGAATCAAAATCAATAGTTGTATTAATTAAAAAAGAACTGTAAACTATCTTATCGAAAATGTTTAGATGAATATGAGCAAGGGATTAAGATAACAAGAAATGAAAAATTAATTAAAAGACATTTCAAGTTAAGATTTAAATTAAAAAATAATGATAAGAGATTAAAATAATAGGAGAGAAAAGAGTATATAAAGTCGCCCTCTCTATTATAAGTCAGTCAGGTTTGTGATATAGTCTAGCTTGTGATATAGGGCTGCAATTTAATAGATCATTTATCAGTTCAGACAGAATGCAGAATCCAAATAACCAGAGATCCAGATATTCGGAATGCAGTAGTAAGCCAGTCAATTACTGCTGAGGTCAACATTAATGGAGAAGCCACATAAACCATGGATGTGTCTGACAGGGTTTCATGCCCCAAACCTCCGCAATTCAACTATTCCGCCTCGAACAAATGCTGGAAACTGATGCCATAATCATAAAATAAATGCTACTGCTATTCTCTCTCTCTCCCATTGCTGAGTCACAGAATGGAAACAAGCCATGAAGCCATTGATGGAGAAACAGAAAGCCAACCGGTTGGAAAATACACACAAATGAAAATCTAGGTAGATACTTTATAACTGTCTATAGGCACTTTATATTTAAATGAATGAACTTTAATTAACGAAGGACTATCATAATTTAACCTGAGTAATTACTTATAGGATTTTATATTAGATATGTGTGTTTAATTAAATATTAATATTTGCCTTAATTGTTATTTTGTCTATATTTTCTTTCTCTCGTCACTGCGTGACCAGTCAATTATTGTATAAGTTACTTTATGTGTTAAGTAAATATGCTGGACCCTGAGACAGAGTTTGAGCTAGTCATGGGATATTTCAAGCACTGGAATATAGGCCTATCGTCCAGGTATGTTAATTACTTCATGTAATTAGCTGGCGCCTGAGGTTTACCTCTAAACAAATAAAATGCTTTGGATGGTAGGGGTTTGAATCTAGCAATTGAGATGGGCTATGGTCTGGAAATGTGATTGTATTATGCTTTGCATGTTCGGTCTGACCGTGGGTATTGTTGATAGCTCTTCTATCGATAGTAGTCTCCCCTCTGCTTGAAGGGCCGGTTCGTTCACGCAATGTTGAAACTTAAAATTACGTTAAAAAGATTAAAACCCAATTAAAGTTTCTTTTTAATGGACCCGGTTCAAATGCCGTCCAATGTGGTTGCTGAAGTCCCATAAATTGACACAGCATAAGCAAAGTTAAATAAGTAAGACCTTAATTAAAATTGGAAATAAAAAGAAATTCGAAATTAAAATTTAAATTAAATGCTAAATTGCATGAAAAAAAATTTAAATGGTGAGCAGTGTGAGAAAAGAAATAGACAAAGGCAAACAAGTTGTAATATTGATAAAATAATTAATAATAGTGAAATATAAAATGCAATTAAAAAGAAGAGAGAAGAAAAGGTGGTCAGAAATGATAAATAATTTATTACTAGGGGTTTGGAGTTTGGCGAATACTTCCGTTCGGTTTAAAATACTTAGTTGAACAATTGCTTCGATTTAAAAATAGATAAAAGTTGTTTTTTTTTTAATTTGACAATGGAAAGAATGTGACATAGAGTTAAATAAATAAAATGCTTTTGAGAATTAATAACGTAAAGGAAATAGAGTAAAATAATAGTTTTAGAATAAATATACAATAATAAAATAAAAGTTTTTACCCTCTTTGTATATAATCAAAATGCGGTGATAAAATAATAAATAAATCTACAAGAATAAATAAAGCACATAAATAAAATGAAATCTATAATAAAATAAATAAATAAAATCTTTCAAATAGGTACAGATTGTATGTGATTTATTAGTTATGGGAGAGTGTATAGAGAAAGTGAGGAAGGTATAGTAAGTGTAGGCTGCATGAAAATAGTACCTGTAACGGACTAAACAGGGGAATATTCTCAAAGTGAGAGTTCAGAAAGTTCTGGGCCTATCCATTTATTCTTTATATAAGTGCACTGGGAACGACCCAAGTAAGCCGCATGTCATTCTTGGGGGAGAGTCCCCATTCTCTTTAAATAGGCGCACTGGGAACAACCGGAGTAAGCCGCAGATTCGTTCATGGGGAAATCCCCACGTCTCATAAGTATTGCCAACAGCGTAAGTCGAATAGGTCAGTCAATGAATCCTGCCATTCACAGTGATTCTTTTTCCCACTTTCTAGGATGCAGACCCATTGGAGCAAGTCGTGGGCTCATCCAAACGTCTGGTGGAAAAACCAGCATAGAAAGCTTTGTTTTTTCTATATAAATGTGCAAGTTGATATGAGTCAGGCAAATCCTGCTTCTGCCTCGGTAAAAATCCCTGTTCACATTAGAAAGATGAAAGTTGTCTTCGTGGTTGTCACACAGCACTTGATTGTTGGAATCAACATTGACAGTCTGGAAAGAAAAGTTGCCTAAGAAAAGTCACCCTTTGTGCTATATTAATCTGTAGCAATTCTAAAACTTATTTGGTAGAAAAATAATAAATAAATAAAAATGGAAAATCAAATTGAAAAGTTTAAAATAAAATGTCAGAGCTAAAATGGGTCAAATAGATGCATTTTACTCTCAAACGGAGGGAGGGGTAATGTACTGCTATTGAACAGCGGTACACGTCTATAATTTTTATTAAAAAATTAACATAAAAATAAATTATAAGTGGCTTAATTTGAAGATTTTTTTTTAAACAAAAAAAAAAATTAAAAAGGAAAAAATACTGTGTCATAGTTTTCTCTTAGAATAAAACTTCTTAGTAGGAGGAGAAAGAAATGTATAATAGAATTAAAGAACAGTTAAAACTTTTCTCTCTCTCTTTTTAAACAAAAGAGCTTTTATAAAGTAAAAGCTAAATAAATATGTAAAATTTAGAATGAAATTAGTCCGTAAAAATTTATTTGTAAAATTTTGATTAATAATAGAATCAAAATCAAGTCATATTAATTAAAAAAGAACTGCAAACTATCTTATCGAAAATGCTTAGATGAATCTGAACAAGGGATTCAGATAACCAGAAATAGAAAATTAATTAAAAGACATTTAAAGTTAAGATTTAAATTAAAAAATAACAATAAGAGATTAAAATAATAGGAAAGAAAAGAATATATAAAGTTGCTCTCTATTATTAGTCAGTCGGGTTTGTGATATAGAGCTGCAATTTGTTAGATCATTCATCAGTTCGGACAGAATGCAGAATCCAAACAACCAGAGATCCAGATATTCGGAACAGTAGTAGGCCAGTCAATTACTGCCGAGATCAATCAACATTAATGGAGAAACTATTAGCCATGGATGTGTCGGAAAGTGCTTCATGCCCCAAACCTCCGCAATTCAACTATTCCGCCTCGAACAAATGCTGGAAACTGATGGCATAATCATAAAAATAAATGCTACCGCTATTCTCTCTGTCTCATTGCTGAGTCACAGAATGGAAACAAGCCATGAAGCCATCGATGGAGAACCAGAAAGCCAACCGGTTGGAAAATACACACAAATGAAAACCTAGGTAAAGATACTTTATCACTATAGACACTTTATATTTAAATGAATAAACTTTAATTAAGAAAGGACTATCATAATTTAGCCTGAGTAATTACTTATATGATTTTATATGTAAATTTCAATATTATTGTATTACATTAGATATGTGTGCTTAATTAAACATTAATGTTTACCTTAATTGTTATTTGTCTATATTCTCTTTCTTTCTTGTCACTACGTCATCAGTCAATTATTGTATAAGTTACTTTATGTGTTAAGTAAATATGCTGGACTCTGAGACAGAGTTTGAGCTAGTCATGGGATATTTCAACCGCTGGATTATGAGCCTACTGTCCAGGCATGTTAATTACTATGTGTAATTAGCTGGCGTCTGAGGTTTACCTCTAAACAAATAAAATGCTTTGGATGGTAGGGGTTTGAATATAGCAGTTGAGGTGGGCTATGGTCTGGAAACATGATCGTGGTATGCTTTGCATAGCTCGGTCTGACCGTGGATATCATCGATAGCTCTGCTATCGATGTTATTCTCCCCTCTGTTTGAAGGGCTGGTCTGTTCATGTAATGTTGAAAATTTAAAATTATGTTAAAAAGATTAAAACCCAATTAAACAGTTTCTTTTTAACGGACCCGGTTCAATATATATATATATTGCTCTTGAGTCCTGAAATTACCATATTACTACTAGTTTTAACATTTACATTAGTATGTAGCTTTTTTATTATACTTCTTGGTAATTACTATTTTATATCTTTAATAATATAGGAAAAGACCAGCACTTCAAGCAGAAGAGAATATCATTGATAGCATAGTCATCAACAATACCCACGGTCAGATCGGGCTATCCAAAGCATAACATGACATTTCCTGACTGTGGCCCATCTTGACTGCTAGAATAAAACCTGCCAGCCAAAGCATTTTATTTGTTTTGAGGATCAAATCCGGGCATCAGCCGATTATATGTTATATAGCTGGTATAAAATATCCCAAGCTAGCTCATACTCTTAATCAGATCCAGCATATTCACAGAAAGACATTTATAACTGATGATGCAATCACAAGAGAAAGAGAATAGACCAAATAGATATTAATTCATGCACACACTATAATATAATAAAACAATCTAATATTTTACACAAATATAAATGATTAATCAGATTAATTTTTATAGTCCTTCATTAGAGTTCATTTCATTAAAAAAAAAATCAAATGTCTATAAGACTATTATTATGAAAAATATATGTACCTAGGCTTTAGTGATATTGAGATGACACAGTTCCTTTGTTTTTGGTTTGCATCAGTGTTGCTTTCTGACCGTTTTTTTTTTTGGTCTCCATCGATGATTTCAGGAGACAGAGTATGCAGTGTCATCTATTTCACTATTTAGGCATTGGTTCCATGTGTGGACAATTGATTTTTAGCGGAGGACTTTGGGGCCTGAAGACCAGTCAAACACTTCTAAGATGGTCTAGCAATGCATTTGTCCTTAAATTTCTGAATCTCTACAGCAATGAATAATGTAATGCATCAATAACAGCATGAAGACTGGAATGATCTAACAGACTCAAGTGCAGAATAATCTAACAATAGACAGTTGTGATTTTATGCCCTTCTCTCCCATTGCTCTTTTTCTTATCATAACTAGTTTTTATCATACTTTAAATCTATTTTTCAATTGAATTTTACACTTTCTTTAATCTAATTGATTTTTACATTTTCCTTAATCTAATCTTTTTCTAGATTAATCTAATATATCTCACTTTTATCCCGAAGAGATAGCTCACATAGTTTTTAATTATTACAATTTTAATATCATTATCAGCCATGAGATTTACTGCAATTCTCTAATTAATTAATCTTTTTTTTTTATTTTACTTTCACTAAGACTTATTTTTAGATATTTTACTCTTTTAATTTATAAAAATGAGAGAATGAGTTTTACATCTTTTTATTCTACAATTTTGCCCTATCCGCTTTCAATACTAAAACTTTTCTATTTTAAAAGAGAAAGGGGGGGGGGATGACAATTTTTTGCTTTTGCAAATTTGCATCTCTTAAAATCTACTTTAAAAACATATATACTTTATATTTTTGTTTTTATTAATTTAATCATTTATTATTAAATTATAATTACGTAACGCTAGTATATATATATTTGTAACATATATCTCGCTAGTGTTACAATGTAGTCCAATTTCAGATCACAAATATTAAACATGCTTATATTATTTAGAAAACTAGTCTAATACGAAAATGAATGATATCTTCTGTGCACTCAAAACTATATAGCAATATTCATATTCTTTCCAAAAAAAATTCACAAAATGACAATTTGATCTGCTGAAAGATATTTATGCATTTCATCTTTTCATGTAGAGTAAACACTAAGAGACTGCCTTTGATAGTTATTTTTAATGTTTAGTAGTAATATAACCAGTAAACAAAAGAAGTTGTCAGTCATTTTATCATACATATGCATATCTACTGTATTTCTAAAAACAAAAAGGCTTAAACTCTCTAATGTTAACAAATATTTAAAATGATGTAGAGTTAATTTAGTGCTAAGATATATTGACATTTGAAGATAATATACAAAAAAAAAAAGTAAATGAAGTGGCAGTAGGGGACTATAAACCAATACTACAACTTGTTACTTGAGAGCCAGCCTAGATAAACCTATTTTTTATATGTAAATCAAAAATTATTTCTTAAAAACTATTTCTTTGGAAAAAGACTTGCCTTTATATGAAATCTTGATGCAAATACTTTGAAAACAACTTCCACAGCAATTGCCTATACCACTGCTAAAGTATTTACATTAAATTGCTAAATATCCAATTTGTATTTAAGTAAGAGATACAGTCAGCACAATAGAATACACTTCTATGCAATTGCTATCCATTATATTTTACATTCTGAGAAGAGAAACGACTTTGCAGAATATATATTAAAAAATATATATATTAAATAGATAAGATTTACTCAAGATTCATACTAAAATCATTTTCTGAGAACTCAACCAAAAACATTTTAAACATCAAAGAATTATGTTTTGATGACTCAAACAAATTTCTTTTTTCATATCAATTATAAAATCAGCTGGGCTCCATTTTTTCAGATATTATTGAAACCTCATTAACAGATTTAGATTCATCCACAATTGTTGATTCAGAAATAGAATTTTATAATCCCCCACTCATGCACATGTAATTATTTGCATTGGAATCAAAAAACTTAAAATGAAAAAAATGATATACGTTATAATTAAAATCTCTTCAGATCTTTTTGAAAATCGATACAAATAATTTTATAAATATTCCAAATATTATATAAAAATTATTTGCATAAAAAATTAATGTTTACCATGTGTCCAACATTTGCAAATTTTTTCAGGTTCAATATAATTTGTGTTGTTCATTAAATTTTATGCCTAGTATATATTTTACAAAATATGCTACATTAATTAACTAAAACTATTACTAAATTTGATATTTGTAACCAAAATAATTAATAACAATTATTTAAAAAGTAGGATATAAGTTTTTAAAAAAACCCATTACTAGATAACTCTCTTCAATAGCCTCCATGAAAGAAAAGTGAACAAAAAGAAAGTTGTTATTAGGCTTATCAATGACTAAGTAGATCATTTTTCCATATTCAATTTATCCTCTAGAAATAATAATGAATGATGGCAATATCGGACGGTCAGCTATTAGGGAAAAAATTCTAATTCTAATTAAAATCAGAAATTTTTTCAAAGTTCTGACCTGAATTTGAACCCAAATGATCAATATGTCCGACACTTAAAAATAAACAAATTCAATTTATCAATTTTAAAATTAGATATTTATTAGAAAATTAATATTTCATGATTTAGATAAGAAATGGAAATATTAAGACATTCTCATTATCAGCTTCTGACTAAAATGTCTTTCATCGAAAGCAAACAATAATGATACTCAATTACATAACTATCCAGAAAAATATAATCAAAATTGGTAATCTACGATTGTTTTCTTCATTAAATATAAACAATAAATCTGATATGGTGGCAGAATGGGTTATAATACACTGACCCAATCACATTACAAATCTTGTTTTGTGGAAACGGAGACTTCTAATTCTAAGACTTACAATATTAGCTACAAATATTTCAATACTATTAATTAAACTATGGACAATTAATAAAAATAATCTACTCATTTAAGTATATAATAATTAATTTCCATTCTGTCTATGCTTTCCCCCCTCAATTTTTGATAAAAAAAACTGCAGCATTTAAATCTTTTTACCACAAAAATTAAATTATTTGAAGATTGAATTTAAAACAATATGATTTATATATTTATAATGAGTTTAAAAATAACTACATTAAACAGTTCTTTCAATATATAATGATTAAACTTACCATCATAACGATAGCCTTCTTCAGGAGCATAAATGCTGTTTAATTTAAATCCTCTGATTACTCTAACTGGTTTTCTATTTTTAATATTTAAACTTAGAGCCAGGTTTCCTCTTGTTAATGTTTGATCCTTCGACTGAGGAGCAGTTCTTAAATTCTAGAATAAAGATGAAAAAAATGAAGAGAATTAAAAATGTGTTCATTTTTTTAAGATTAAATTTATAACTAAATATCGATCTTCAAACCAAAAAAAAAAAAACCTAGAGAGTTTTGTTTACTTATTACATTATGACCAGCATCTTTTTTTTTTATTATCCTAGCATTACATTTATATTTTAATTATAATAAGAATAATGAAATGATTTCAGATATATGCAAACAGATTGTCTAATAATATTGTCAGTTAAAAGACTGGAGATATTGTCATTGGTTAAAATTATAATAAAAATTAAATAATTGCAGAATAAAAAAACAATATAAACACACACACACATATATATTCACAAGATTATAATATATGAAGTATTTGAACATGCTTCTATCAAATGTAGAAAGTCCCTCTATATTAATTTTCTCACTGTTTCTTCTTTTCCTTTTTCCCTAGTGTCTACAGTCATTTAGAATTAGTTTACAGCTGATCATCTTGAGTTTCTCAGATCATAAGCTATCTTTGCAACGGGATTGTGCCCAAGAGACAGCATTATTAATAATTAATTACATGAACATTAATTCTGACTCCAATTTTTTTTTTTTATATACAGAAATATGTAAGAATATGTAAACAGTGCCTTGAGTAATGAGAAAATAGGAATGAAGACAGGCTTAGAAGACTAGATAGATTCTTTAGTGGTAAACTTGCATAAAAGTATAATGAGATGGCTTAAATATGAGTTTCATTGGTAAATGATGCTTTGGCACTTCTGTGTAGACATCCCAATGTTTACAAAAATATGTAAAAATTTGCAAAAGATGGCCTTAAAAAAATAACCTAGATCACAATGCCATGCAGATTACTAATAAAAATTATAAATAGTTCTAAGATCAGTCATAGTGGCAATGTAGAATATAATAGTGTTAACATGAGTATTTAAATTATTTTTTCTAATAGACATCTAAAAGATGCAAACTTTATATTTGATGAGAGTGCAATAATATCTTAAAGAACAATGATTGTGGCAAAAACTCATTTAACAAAAAATGAAAGTTTAAGATTAAATATGAAAAAAATGAATAAGTGCAGAAGGAAAAAAATGAATATTGTTAATGATCCTATGCCTTCTTTTCCCTAAGTCATAAAAACTGTCTTAATTTGCACAAATAAAAATCTTATTACTTAATTATTTTATATTTTAAATATTATTAATAGATGCTGCCAAGTCAGCATTGGCTCCTGGAAATTATATAAATTGCATTTCTTTAAAAAAAAAAAAAAAACATTTAATTTTAAAGGCTATTCAAAAGCACAGTCATTATTGTAATATAATTCTTTCTAGTTCAATTCCAACCTTTCTTAACATTGCACATTTTTCTAATGAATTACTTCAACATATGATCAAAGTAAAGTATTTTCAACCTGATTACTTTTTTCTTTTTAACTTTCAAAATATTTCATTATTTTGTCTTTATTACTTGAATTTTAGTTTATATTCAGTACTTTTATTTTTATTTACAAATATTACCATCAGCATTTTCAATCATCAGTCCACTTCACGATGAACATCTCTCCAAGTTTAATCAATCTTCTTCAATCTCTAATCTCTCTCCTCCACATCACCCTGTGCACTTCCTTATTTCAACCAACTATCTCACGTGATTTCTTTCTGTATCGTTTACAATCACTTGGAATCCAGTTTAAGATTTCAACTGTCCATCTATTATCATCTCTTCTAGCAATATGTCCAGTTCAATTCCACTCTCTTAATTCTTTCAACAATGTCAGTAACACTTATTTGTTCTCTTATCCATGTATTTCGTTTTCCATTTCTTCCTGGTACTCATAACATGCATTTCTCCATACTTCTTTGAGTGGTCTGAAGTCTCTGTACTGTTCTTCTGTTAAATGTCAGATCCACAAGTAAGAACTGGTAAAATACATTTATTAAAAACTTTTTTTTTCAACCACATAGACATATTTCCTTTTAACATTGTTATTTCTACCAAAAGCATTCCAACCAAGTTTAATCCTATAATTAATTTCATCCATGAAATTTCCATTTGTAGTAATAATCTGACCAAGGTATTTGTAATTGTTAATTTCTTCTAACTTAACATTTACCAGTCTTTATTTTCATCTTTTGAAAAAATTCATTAAACATTACATCTTTTTAATGTTTATCTTTAGTCCTATATTTTTCCTTTCATCTGATAACTCTTGCAACATTTTCTGAAGCTCTGAAGCATTATTTGCACAAACTACATCATCTGTAAAATCTAAATAACAAATAATCTCCATTTACTTTTATCTTTAGCTTCCCATTTTAATCCACAAAATACTTCTTCCAGCACTGCTATAAAAAGTTTTAGAAATATGGAATCACTCTGTCATACACTCTTCCCAATGTTAATCTCCCTAGTATCATTATGTAATCTAATTGTTGCTGTTGTTGCATTTTTATAAATCCTCTTCAGAATATGACAATATTTTGGATCTATATCTTGATGATCCAATGCTTTAATCAATGAAAAAATGCTTATAGAATCAAATGCCTTTTCATAATCTACAAATCCAAAACATAATAGCGACTCATATTCAATGGTCCTTTCTATAATTTCTCTCAATACTTGGATATGATCCATTATACTAAAAACACTTTTAAATCCAGCTTGTTCTTTTGGTTATTTGAAATTCAAACTTCTCCGTAGATGAGTTAGATCTAATATCTTCTTTATAACCTTTTTAAAATATTAATATTAATAATGCATTCTTCCAACCACTTTGCCAACATTTTTTCTATTTCTTCACCTACTTCTTTTAAAATATCGATTATAATTCCATTATTGCCTGAAGCTTTTCCCTTCTTCAAAAATTAAATTGCACGTCTCACTTCTTCATTTAAAATCCTGGACAATTCATAAGATATAATAGTTACAGGAGATGCTTTTCCTTGTTCTTTATTACTATATAATTCTTGATAACTCTTCTATACATTTCATGATGTCATAGTTCCAGCTTTTATTTCTTATTAGATATGTTTCCTATCTGCTGTGTCCGAGAGTAATAAGTAAATAACTGACAAAGGCAAAATTGAGATGGTAAGCTGATAGTTTAATTTAAATAACATGAGAATATTTAGTTTAAAGTCCATTTAAGGAGCATAAAAATAATAAAAAAAGGTCGTGGTGACCACACACATAATACACCTTAATCGTGCTTTTTGACTTATAGAGGTATAAGTCTCTGAATTACATTAATAACAGAACTCATATACTGGGTTCTGAGAGTTTACATATCTCTTAAGACTTCTGGAATGTTTACATACCTTACCATATATGGCGTTTTTTACATAACTCTTACCTTACATTGGTTTTTTACATACATTACCATTTAAGGCATTTTTACAGTTCTCTGATCTTATAAGGCCAGGTATGCAACTCTATATACTTAACAACATTGCTATTTTATTTCATGTTTAATTATTATATATGTGTTTAAATTATAGATACACATATCTTAATTATTGTATATAATCATTATATATAATTATTACACATAATTATTATATTAGATGATTATTATTCATAATCATTGTACAAAGATATTCTTTTTATTCTACATGTATTTTTAATAAATTATTGTTGCGCACACAAATATATTTCTTGCTTGACCTTGAACACTGCACTACCAATACCAAAATGTTGTTTTAAATTCTTGAGGCTTTTATTCTTTTCTATAGCTTTCTTTGCTGTTCACTATTATATTTTCTATCATTATCAATTCTTTTTTGCACCATTTTATAAAATTAGAAATATTCAATCCTTAATAATAAATCATTTTTATATATTTTCATATTCCTTCTTTTCTTCATCAATTCTCTAGGCTCAGCAGAAATTTTACTGGTCAATTGCCTTTTTTTTTTTTTTTTTTTACCAGCTATCTTTGTTGTAGTTTTTAAAAATGTATCAGTTACTATCCTATTGATTTTGTTCAAATCTAAATCATGATCAAAATCTGTTAATATTTGAAAATGATTTGCAAGTTCTAATTTAAATTCATTAGAATGTTTCTGATAATTAAGAATATCAACTGTGAATATTGTTTTTCTTAATATTTATTGTCTCTCTAGTTTTACTTACAATCAAAGATCGCTTCATGTTGAATTTATTAAAAACATTACAATTCTGCTGTACCTTCATTTTGATGCTTCCATGTCCATTTCTATTTAACATTTTTCTCAAAAAATATCAATTCATAAAATAAGAGTTTTACTTTTTCTGCAAACTCCACAAATCTATGTTCTCTCATTTCTCCTCTGATAATCAAATTTACCTACAGAACTTTCATCATTCAATTGTTTACCAACTCTAGCATTAAAGTCTCCATAACAATTTTAAAATGTTGCTCACTCTGATCAAAAGCCTTTTGTACATCCATATAAAAATGTTCTACTACTTTATCACTATGAGAACTTGTTAGGGTACAAATCTGAAATATCTGCATTTGGTATCTGCTACTAAGTTGAATAACTAATCTTGCCACTCTGTCCAATACATTATCAATCTCCACAATACTGTTCTTCCACTTTTTATTTAATCCTACACCACTTGTACTTCCAATATTTGTGCCTTTGGAGTACAGTATATGTCCACTTCTTAAATCAATTGTCTCTTCACCCTTTCTTCTAATTTCACAAAGTCCAATAATGTCCCATTTAATATGAGACAGTTCCTTTTCCAATTTGTGCAATCTTTCTTCACTTGAAAGTGATCTGCAGTTGAAAGTATCTAAATTAGTGGTTGCCATTAAATGGCAGCTTGGATCACACCCTTCACCTTTGGCCACCAACTGTCGCTTTGGCTGGTGACTTTACAGCCTCCTGGGAATAAGGACCATGATTTATTTTTGTCTGTCACGTTAGAAAATTTTTTCCCCCCATTCACACACACATTCATTATGTCTTCAAGAAAATTCAATTGATATTTTTGTTAAGAGTTATTAGGCAACTGAGAACAAAGACTAGGGCATTTCTTGATCTTAAACCCAGGAGATAAAAAGCCAATAAACTCACTATGCTAACCACATAGTAACAACGGTTGTCACAACAAGAACATATAGAATGGACATTAGGAATTTGCCCTGCTCAGTTCTTTTAAGGCCTCCGAGAACAAGCAAATGGTCTCCTTTCTGTTAAGAACAAACACACTTTTCTGCAATCAAATCACTATGCTAACCACATAGTAACAACAGCTGTCACAACAAGAACATACCCCTGCTCAGTTCTTTTAAGGCCTCCAAGAGCAAGCAAATGGTCTCCTTTCTGTTAAGAACAAACACACCTTTCTGCAGTCAAATATTAATATAAAAAATATTATCACATTTAAAATTTTTTTTATTGTACTTTAAGTCAGATATATGAATAAATAATGTGCCTTCTCATATGTTAACCAATATTATGCATTATTAATTGGAAAACTACATTCTTTTAAAAAATAAAAATAATGATTTTAATAGTTTATATAATTACAATTGGGAAATATTTATGCCATATTTTTAAAAATCTTATATAAGTTATAATAATTTTGCATGAGAAATTATGTGAAGAGCCTATTTTAAATCTAAGTTTGCTATTAAGCTCGATATACTAATAGTTTAATAATCAAGTATTCAGAATTGTTCATTTTCCTAGTTGTTTATAGATTTTCAAAAGTCTTTGCCAACACTATAGTTAAAAGTATTATCATTTTTCCTAACATTTTCTTTCTTCTTCAATTTTCGTATCAACAGAGCAGTTAGAAAGCATTGCTGTTTAAACAATTTTAATCTTTGTTTTTAAATAATATATCTTTTCATTTATTAGATATATGGTTCTTGATGTATAATACACCAGATAATAATTATCAATCACTTTCATGCTTTATCATCAATCCTAAAGACAGTCTTCTTGCCGGCCTCTACTCAGAAATTCTCACTTCCCTTAGTAAAGGTTGATATTTTACAAATCTTTCTTTGGTATATGAGCTTCTCTCCTCAAAGTATATCCAGCTAATTTTACTCTTCTTCTCAAAAATATAGCCAATTCAACCTCTTCTCAAATATAGCCAATTATTATTTCAAAAATCCAGCTCTATATATATATCAAGGGAGCCCACAATAGAACTGCCCTGCGGCATAAAAATCCATTACTCAAAACATTTGCTATTAATTAATACTTTTATTTATCCGAATATCTAAAAGACTATAACAGGATGTTATAATTAATTTTACTATTGTTGTTTACTTTTAAGATATTCGGATTAAAACTTTAATTTTAATTAAAAAATACCAGAGTGAACATCTGTTGTTTATCTAGATGGCCAAATATTTAAGCCATTAATGCATTTTAGAAATAGAATTAATTGGGCCTGTTGTTTCCATCCCAGCCTCATTTAATTTTATATACAAAACTGTGGCGTGATTTATAAAATCTAAATTAGAAAATTATTTACGACTTTTTAACTTCTTAATGTTTAAATCTATTTAAAAGTTTAATATTATTTTAAGTTAAATGAAAACTCAAATATAACAAATGTAATATTTTAAATAAACAGATCTAAACAAACAACTCTAAATAACAAAATATTATTTTTACTGAAGTTTTAAATATATTATCACAGTATGGGTGTAAACATGACATATATGACCTAATTTTAAAGATGAATAAGTATATACATACATACTCACAATTTATAAATTACTTTTGCTGAAGTTATTAAATTATATATATAACACGTGTATTTACATTCGCGAACTAAATTAAGCGGGACTTTGGCATATAAGCGCAGTACACTTACACACTACGATAAAATTAGGGTTAAAACTAGGGTATGAGGATAGGTAAGGAATAAAGACAAGTGAAAAGAAGATCTGCAAAGTAAATCTTACTGTTTCATTTCACCTTATTTGTGGAGCAAAAAAAATTTTTTTAAAAAAGTGTTACAACAGGTGTCCATTCATATTTTGAAAACTTCCATTAATCAAAAAAAATATGACAAGGCAACAAAATATATTTTTATATATATACCTGGATCATATTTTAGTAAGGTGATTTACCCTCTAGCGAATACATTTGATTTTATATTTGTATATCTATCTAATCTGTAGACATCATATATATTCATTTTCTATTATATTATAAGTTACTTATTTGATTTTATATTTGTATATCCATCTAATCTGTAGACATCATATATATATATATATATATTATTATATTATATGTTACTTATTTAAGTTTATATTTGTTACTTATCTAAGTTTATTTTTGTGAATCCTACATTTTGATTTTGAAATCTAATTTTCAGGTATGTCAGGAGGGGTACTACATTGGATTTTCTGAGTTCAGGTCCTTTTCTTATTATTATTCTTTTCTTTTTTGTTGGCTGTGCTTACTTTTGCAGTTTTACATCACTGGGTCTGGTGGGTGAGTAGGTAGTGGTTTCAGGCTCCGGGCATTATATGTTCTTTTGAGTGTTCCTCCGGGCATTATATGTCCTTTTGAGTGTTCCATTATCCTCCAGTAAATATGTGTTTGGTCACATACTCGTTTTATCATATATGGCCCCTGATACAGTGGAAATTTCCTCTAGTCCTGGTTGCTGGGCTTTGGGGTTCTTACTCATACATGATCCCC
This sequence comes from Epiperipatus broadwayi, assembly GCA_028023455.1. Classification (NCBI taxonomy): domain Eukaryota; kingdom Metazoa; phylum Onychophora; class Udeonychophora; order Euonychophora; family Peripatidae; genus Epiperipatus; species Epiperipatus broadwayi. The sequence continues at coordinate 90,314 of JAQFVV010006833.1, forward strand.
AATTCAGAACTGGCATGATCTCGGTTCTTTTTAGTTGCTTCTCCACTCGAACTGTCAAATGACGATGTACTGCGTGCTGGTCCGCTTCGACACTGATCTTTTGATCCTCCCTGGGCAGGGGTATCTTAATTAAGGGGGGTTCTGGCTTAGCAAAATGAAGACGCATCAGGATTAATCCCATAGCTTTGTTAATTGTCTCATTAATATATTGGAAAACTCCTGCGAATAACCCAACCCTGGTGGTCATGGTGGATATAAGTCCAAAATAGAAGTTTGATTTCCCGCATGATATGCTTGAGGTCTTGGTCTTTTATCCAGGTTTGCCATTCTTGTGAAGTAAACGCTGATCATGGTCTGAGGATTACCTCGAGCTTACCAATGGTGACAAATTGTTTTTGTTGTAATGCCTTAATTGCACCTCTTGAATCCACCAACAGATCATAGACAACTAGAAGGTACCAGTATCTACGATATGACGGCAATAGCCCATATGATAAATTGCCAATATTTTGTGGGGTCCCGACAGAATAATGGAGGCGGGGGTACTACTAAAGATTATATTCGGCAGTTTGCTTTTTGTGCAAGCCGAACATTTCTGGAGGGTTCATAATATATCAATGTACATCTGTGGCTAATGGAACTACCACTTCAGGGCTTCTTCAGTCTTCCTAGCTTCGTAATATCCCACCAAGCCATGCATATAATTGATCAATGGGCTTCTTAAATCAGGTGGTATGAGAATTTTCTACAATTCATTCTCCTTTTCACTCTGTTGTTGCAAAGGATCCTTTCTGTAGTCTATATCTTTTTTTTCCTCTGCCAATGGTATATCCCTGAACAAAGTTTCCTTGCCATTGGATCTCCTGAATTAAGTCTCTACATTGAGGCTGCTTTTCCTGCCAATACTGCAAGTTTTTCAGTTTCTGTTCAGGGTGATAACAACACATTGGCTATGATGTTTTCAGGACTGTGCAGTAAAACACCTTACAACTGAACTTCTGTAGTGACAGGCTCCATCATATAAGGCGGTCATTATTTAGATAGTTTTTGCTAAGAAATTCTAAGCATTAATGGTCAGTGATTATAATCACTTCCGCTCCCAGCAATATTTTCTTGAATTTGTAACATGCCCATATGATGGCTAAGATCTCTGGTTCCGTGACAGTAGTTTTTCTCTGTAACTTTTACCCTACAGCTACTGAAATAAGACCTTCGATTGATCGGCATGATTAACCTGGAATAGGACAATACCTAGGTCTTTCTTGCTGCTGTCAGTCTGTAAGTAGAATGGGCAGACAAAAAAATCTGGATAGCATAATATCATGGTTTGGATGAAGTTTTCCTTGATTTTTATTGAAGTCCTGTTTGTGTTGCTCACTCCATTCCCACAGACGGGTCAGTAATTCCAGCAGCATGGAAGTATCTCTCGCAAGGCCTGGCTAGAACTTATGATAGTAGTTGGAAGCCTAAAAAGAACTTCATCTTGCTTTCTATTGATAGACCTCGGAAAATTCTTGATGGCTTCTATCTTATCAGGATAACAGGGCAAAGCGACTTTTTTCAGGTTCACTGTAATATTTTGGGCACAATCAGAGAATTGCTTCAGGTATTCCATGTTTGTGGGTCTTGGGATGCAATGACCACATCATCGACATAGCAGATTAATTTTTTTTTTAGATCCTCCAAGAGAACTTGGCCAAGGCCCCTCATTAGTCCAGCGCCACTGTTTATTAGCCTGAAAAGCACTCTTTTAAACATATGTGTCTGCCTATTATGTCGGAAGACCGTATATTTCCTGTCTTGTGGCTATAATACTATTTGCCAATAGCTGGCCGTTAAGTCCAAGGTGGAAAAGATGTTTTTTTATGTAATTTGATAAAAAACATCCTGCATAGATGGTATATCCTGCTCTGGTATCGTAACACTATTGAGCATTCTGGCATCTAAACACAATCTTATAGACCCATTTTTCTTTCTAACGACCATTGATGGTTATTACAAAATGACGATCCTTTCTCAATCACTCCCCATTCGATCATCTGTTGGATTTGAATATTAACTTCATCTTGGTATTGGAAAGGAATAGGATAGGTGCAGGTCTAGAAGTAGGTTACTTTCTTTATGCCGATCCAGTGGATGTTTCTATAAACAATTGATGCAGTTGGGATTGCTCCTCTATCCTTTCTAGGGACGATTTTTGGACCTTAATCTTAATGGTGTCTCCATTGATGCTTGTCGCCATACACCTAACTTGGACCTCGGGAAATGGTTGGTTTCGTTAAGGCTGATTCTTGTCGGACAATGATTGAATTTTTTCTGCAGTTGAGGATACATTGATTTGGGGCTGAAAAATCTGATTCAAATATAACATAATTACCAGGAACATCTGTCCGATGGTTGTTTGCCCGAATATCATTTCTAACCACACTTGCTATCCTTCCGTCCTGGTTTTCCTCCCATTGGCCAGTTCAACTGGATGGGATGGGCTGGTAACTTGGATACACATCCGCTTCATCCTTCCAGTTGTAGTAATCATCTCTTTGAGATGTAGGAAATTTGGCTGCTAGTGTCAATGAGAGCCTGCATCTACACAGTTCCTAGTCTAATGTTTACAAGTGGACATGGACTGATGGTGAATCCTCACCTGGGAGCATCTTGAATGGCTGTTGAGACAGGGTGCATATCATCCAACAGTCCTTTTTAATGGAGAGGGACAAGGGTAATGGGAATTAGCTAACAGGATTCTTGGCGTTGTCTTCACCATACTTTGTTCCTATTGACAGCATCGATATATGGTGGTTTGCCACTGCGCTGGCAGATTCTCTGTTATCGTTGCTGTTTGCCGCTCTTTGTTCCATGGATCAAAGTCCAGCATTTGTCAAGAATTTGCATTTCTTGCACATCTTTGATTCTGCTTCCGGCCATCAGCTGTCGAATTGGTAACAGCATGTTCGATTGGATTGTGCTAATGATGTGGTCATCTCATGTGGTAAGCAATCTGAACCGGTTCATCTGACGTATAAAAAATTGTGTTTCTTTGACCGCTCCATTCTTTTCCTGATAGATTGTATTCAAGATTCCACTCTGGCATTCATTACTCCAGTAGTACTTCAATAACACTATACAATAAGCTGTGAAATAAGGTTTTTTTTCTTACCATACCTCACCAGTCTCTTACGTAACCCTGTAGGTAATGACTTGCGATTGCAGTTTGCTGGTGGAGCCAGTCTTATAAAAGTGAAAACTTTCAAGCTATCCAAGGGTGGATGGGGTTTTTTTCCTATCTCTCCGCGAAACATCCTAATATTAATAATTTTGGCTAGCTGGGTTTGAATCCTTAGGTCTGGTATTAGTGTTCCTCTACAGGCATTGGTGACCTCATTGTCCACCGTATGGTCAGTTGCTGTTGGTCTTGTGGCTTTGGTTTATATCTGTCGCCTCTTATGTTGCAGAGATATCATTAACCTCTGTTTTTGTTATCAGGATTTTTGTCTGAGTCTTCTTCAATTCTAAGTTGGAGGAGGGCTTTATTTTCTAGTCTTGTTTTTCCCAACTCTTGGATGATCAACCTGGTAAATTTCTCTATATTCTATATCTCTCCTTTCCTTTGGGCCTCTTCTTCCCTTCTTCTTACTTCTCCGTTTTGTCTCAGCAGCTCTTCTATATATTTAATATTAAAATCTCCCAGGTCTCCTGTCCGCTGGGCAATTTTCATTAAGTTACGGTGGGACTCGGAAAATCTGGATGAGTCTAGCTCTTGCTCATCATGGCCTTGGTTCCCATATCTAAATTCTCCATGTCTTCCTCCCTGGCCATGTTTGGTCTGATTATACTGGCTGATGATGATTTTTTTTTCTCTGCTAAGATTTCTTGCGTAGATTATCTAGGCACTTGACTATTATTATATATATCCTCACTGCTCTTGATATATGGTTATTCTTTTTTATTATTAACTATTTAAATAATAGCTTACTGTCAAATTACGTTTTCTTCGATCTAGTAATGGCTTATCGGCTAGCCAACTCTCGGTCTTCTGGCTCTACCTGCACACTTTTTATATTTTTGCCCTACTGCTATTTTAAATATACCATCTGCTTCACTACATTATCATCTGCTACATACATAATACATAAAAAAAAAAATTGTTGCTTGCTTAATTACCTACCTTACTACGTAATACACATACTATAAAGAAAGAAAAAAATATTCTCATACTGCTTGCTTATTTAAATTATACTTGCTAGATCCGGGTATATTTATTTCGTCCCCTCTTGTTTAATTATTGGCAATTACATTACTCATTCCAGCTTACATAATAGTTACATACTCATTTACGTTAATAATAATGACATAATTCCATATATCATCTCATCCGGTCCGAATTACATATACACATACACAACATTTTGAGATATTTTAAAATGTTATATTTACTAAAAAAATAAATTTGCAATTTTCAATCTTGATGGCAACATTTATTTTAAGAAACAACTCCATTTATTGAAGTTATTCCGGGGCCTATGTCATCATTTATAAACATCCATAGACTTTTAGTGTTCCCTAAAAACATTTAATAAACTATTTCATTTGAGTTCAGGCATTCATTACATTATTCATCATTTTTATTATATTTCTAATTAAATTTCATATAACCTCACATGTTTAGGTTATTATCATACAAAATCATATATGTGTTACACTATTTTATTCAGGAAATCATCTTTTCTGGTTTAACAATAATTCATGTACATATATGTAACAGGACCTAAGCTAACAAAATTTTCACGCTATATCAAATTTAACATTCTAGAAGCAGTCACTTAAATGTTTGAGTCAAACAAAATATATTGGAAAAAATAATATATACACAAATATAACTGCACCATATACATTAACAATATATATACAATGCATACACAACATGCCTAATATAGAACTGATCATATATACATATTGGGATGCAGGGATATGGGTGTTTAAATATAAAAAAAAGCAAAATCTATGAATTCAAAAATAAACTTACATTAGGATGCAGGGGATGTGGGTGTTTAAATAAGAGAGCCCCGCATTGGGTGCCATGGACTCTGGAAAAAAATACTATGCAATGGTCCGATTCATATGCCTTGCTAAACACATTGCAGAATTCAAACCCCAGACATGAAACTCAACACTCTAGGAAGGGTTGTCTCCCAGAAATCCCCAAGTTTGAATCCAAAGTCTATGCTCCACAGCGCCACCAAACATGACAATGTATCTGATGCTACTGATAGCAGTTTCTTGCCAGTGCCAGTGGTTAGGGAGAAGCAAGAGACTATTAAAAGTATATCCTTTGGTTTGCTAACTAGATCTATGAAGGGTATAAAATATAACACTGAGGGTTCAAAATATATGGTATTTATAGCATGTAATCCAGACTGAAGTATGGATTGAAAATATATGCATAAATAAAACAAATAATATATTGTATTTAAGAGTATTTATTATTTAATAATCGATATGGCACTGTCGATGTAAGCCAGACAGTGACGTGGCAAATAGTTAACATATATTTACATGAGCATTTAAAAAATAAAATTCTGTATTCCTTGGGTTAATTATAGAACATTACGGTCAAGTGCCTACACAACGTGGTTGGTTTAAGAACAATATATTGCGAAGATAGGTACAGTGAAATACACCATGTTAATATTCTTACACGTATACAATATTGACATTAAGAACAGACAGATGAAGGGTCATTGAACTATATTAGGGAGAAATGGATCAAGACGTACATGGCTTCAGGGAATAACATGTATACAAAAATTAAGAGAAATTAGTGGTGTCAGTAAAAATTAAGTGCAGAGGATGGAGTGCGGTATGTTGAAACTGCAGCTTTGCAAAATAAAAAATAAAGCAAAATAAAATATATGGGATGGCGTCTTGCCATTTGTCCGAAGAGAATTATGTCACTCAATATCAGCCAGAGCCTGGCCTTCTACCATGCAACTTTGTGACTTATGGAAGAATCCCAGATGGGGAAGAATGAACAGTCTCTGACATTTTGATATCTTGAATAAAATGAACAAAGCCAAAAGTCTCAACATCAAGTGTGTTTACACCAGCAACACACAATAAGTAATATATATATATAAAGATATAACAGGGCTATACTTTAATTAAACATAAACACTTAATTCATTCCTAAAGATTTATATTTATATGGTCTGCATATTCTCAACCTCACTAACAAACTATGGATTAAAAATAATTTAAAATACGTATATAATGACACTAGCATGATGTGGAAATGCATGATTCAGGGCTTCATTAACTAATAGGCAATCAAGCATTTATATAATAACTGCTGCACTAAACTCGCACATATCATCGCATTATATTTTAACAAAATAAAAGTATTACATATAAAACGACAAATTATATAAAGAAAACAAGATTATGCGAGTATGTTTATTCCATTCTACAGAAACAAAACATTAAGAAAATGACTCTCGAGCGAGCGAATCAATAATATTTTTAAATAGAAAGACAATTTCTACAGTTAACCCGCATTAATATGGCAGCTTATTCAGGAAAGAAGGAAAGGGGGGGTGATTCGCTCGATCGATAGTTATTCAGGCATGTCATCATAATGGAAGAAGTTAATAAATTTAAATATTAACCCAAGTAGAGTTGAAAAGTATAAATTTACACATTAGATTAGTGATAGATTAGGAATATAAACTTAGAACTTATTTTAAGATTACAGGAATAATGGAATATAGCTATAGCTTATGAGGGAAATATAGATTACATAAGAGCTCTTGGGTTAAAAGGTTACCTCATACAGTCTGCTGGAGAATCGGTGCACAATAAGTCTTCTGTAAACTCTGATTGATTGGTGAAAGTCCATTCCATTGTGTTGTTTAGGTTTCACTTATTCTGGTATTCTAGATTATGGTGAACGGCAGCAACATTCTTTAGAGTTTGGTAGCAAAGCTTTTAAGTATGATTAGCAGCAGTAGCTCACATTGGTCTTCTTATGCAAAGGGAATCAGAATGGTGTGCAGGCCATAGGATGACCATTCCCGAGAAGGGAAGACAGTCTTCCTGCCGGCCTCTACTCAGACATTCTCACTTCCCTTAGCAAAGGTTGGTATTTTACAATTCTTTCTTGGTATAAGTAGCTAATTTTACCTTCTCAAAATAAAAGTGAGCTCACTTCTCAAAAATATAGCCAATTCAACCTCTTCTCAAATATAGCCAATTATTATTTCATAAATCCAGCTCTATATATATCAAGGGAACCCACAATAGAACTGCCCTGCAGCATAAAAATACATTACTCAAAACATTTGCTATTAATTCTTTTATTTATCTGAATATCTAAAAGACTATAACAGGATGTTATAATTAATTTTACTATTGTTGTTTACTTTTAAGATATTCGGATTAAAACTTTAATTTTGTTTTAAAATTTTAATTTTAATTAAATATACCAGTGAACATATGTTGTTTATCTAGATGGCCAAATATTTAAGCCACTAACTAATGCATTTTAGAAATAGAATTAATTAGGACTATTGCTTCCATCCCAATCCTCATTTACTGTGGCATGATTTATAAAATTTAAATAACAAAATTATAAAATTATTTATGACTTTTTGACTTCTTAATGTTTAAATCTATTTAAAAGTTTAATATTATTTTAAATTAAATGAAAACTCAAATATAACAAACGTAATATTTTAAATAAACAGATCTAAACAAACAACTCTACATAACAAAATATTTTTACTTAAGTTTTAAATATATTATCGCAGTATGTTTGTAAATATGACGTATATGACTTACTTTTAAAGATGAATAAGTATATGTGTACATACTCGCAATTTATAAATTATTTTTGCTGAAATTATATATAAAACACGCGTATTTACATTCGCAATCTAAATAAGGCGGGACTTCGACATATACGCACACATTACGATAAATTAGAATTTAAACTAGAAGCAAATCTTACTGTTTCAATATTTAATATAAAAAATGAATAGAAAAGATGAAAATATACCAATCTTATTTAATGCTTTGGCCAAAATTTCCCATACATCCTTTTTAAACTTCTTTCACGATTTCTTAACATAACGTAGTCAATTGATTCAAAATTTTTCACTGTAATCAACATTTAAATAATACTAATTCACTTACCTTTGGATTATTCTTAGTTCCTCGAAGATCTCTTCCACCTACATACAAAAAAGGAGGAAGGAGAGATATTCCATTATTATTATTTGTAATAATGAGAAAGAAACAGCAATAGTAAGTTCAATTTAGTCTTCATCACTTTTTATACTTAAGCTATGATTAACAGTATACTAACAGATTAGCATTAAAATACATATTATAACAAAAGATAAAAAGTGTGTGCACTCGTATATCAATTTAAGTAAGAACATAAATTTATTCAACTCTCTAATACTAGCATACAATTACATAATACTCCTTAATAAAGACAATCTTAGATACATAACTGAATTGAGAAAAAAAATGTACTCCATATATCTTCCAGTAACATTAGCCAGTTTATTGCTGGAAATGAGATGCTTACAATAAAAGACAAGATTTAACACTAAGATTTAATAATGATAAGATTTAATTATGTGATTTAATAAAGAAAAATGCTTTATATTGAACATAAAGAGATTTATTGTCTTCTTAAAACAAATAAAAATAAATGAAAAGTTTCCATTAATTTTATAATTATTATTTGGATTTTGAAATCAAACTACTAAAAATAAAATAACATAGTATCAGATTAAAATCTGTGTTTGCACTTGTATGAGAGATGCAAATGTTCCATTCATTTCACATATACAAATGTGCATTAGTGTGATCATAGTTTAATGTTTAGAATATCTTGGGAGATATGAGCACACTAAATAAACCAATTCTAAAATATGAACATCAAACTTGCATAACTTTATGCTAAAATACTACTAATATTGTGCACAATTTTGTGAAATTTAACCAGCTAAACGTAGGCTAAATATAAGTTTTTAATTACCTTTTTATAACTGAATTATGTATACCATCATGTAAGTTAATATATTATTCCAATAATTAGTAATGAGAACATAGCCCTATTCTTCTGCAAAGGCTTACATTTCTCTCTTTAATATGCTCTTTAAATAAATTCTTTTTAAAATGGGACAAACATGTAAGATGAATATCATGATAATAAATCATCTTCCAAAAACAGATTCTCTATCATTAGAATTCTAAACATGATTACATATTTATATATAGTATTAATTTTAAAATAACATAGACAAATAAATAATGGCAATCACATAAGCACATTGTACTTCCATACTTGCACAACCAATTATTGATGCAAGATGTAATATAAGCATGAGTTAGAAATACTTCTCTTAACATTAGTCCATATTCATTAACATTTTCAATACTGCCCCTTCTTCTCATATATTATAATTTCTAACTAGATATATCAAAATTTTATTTAAGCTAATTTCCAAATAATGGATACACATTTACATATAATTTTGACATGTTTTGATCTCAAAACATCATATCAAAACAAAATTAATGATTTCCTTTTACTATTTCTAAACAAAGTACTTCAGCTTAATTCTACTAATAATTCTATCCATTGACAAGAATTTGACAAAACTATATTTAATTATTAAGTTTTATTTCATTATTATCAATGTTTATATTTTTCTTTTTTTAAAACACAAAAAAATGATTTTTATTAAAAATTGTTATTTTATGTTTTTATTACCCCTTTAGAATATATAATTAAACAAAACGAGAGATTTGAAAAGGAAAGTTTATACATAAAGATGTTAAATCCTGTTCTGAATAGAATATTATAATGTAAAGGAAAAGAGAAGAGAAAAAAATATATATATATTTTGTGAAATTTAATAGAATGTTTTTGTTTTTAACAAGAAAGGAATGTAAAAATGTGTTAATTGAAGATAAGATGATAAAAAACTATATTTTGTAACAATAAAATGTTTATTTGGGCAAAATGTAAAGTTGGAAGCTGTTGGGAAAATAAATCATAGTAAGTAAAGAATATATTTTCCAAAATAGTATGTATATGTGACAGGATTTTTATTTTTGTTTGTTTTAAAAATTTTTATGGATTTTTTTTTTTTTCTCTCCTTTTTATATATTTTTAGTTCCTTGAAAAAGACTATAGAAAAAAATAAAGAAATAGTCGAAACGTTGGAAATCTATTTTAATATATATTTCATTTTGGTGGCAAAAAAATAAAAAACAAGTTTTTAAAAGATTTGGTGTATGTTATAATTATTTTTTAAAAGTATTTTGACCACTTTTAATAAAGAATCTAAGGTGAAAGAGTTTATTTTTATTTATTTTCAATTAACTGTTGTAATATTTTTGAAAACTACTTCTACAACACTATTTTTATTTCATTTTAATTCACAAATAATTTACAAGAATAAAGTTTTGAAAGTATGGAAATGTCGATGGTCATTTTCATAATGTCATCATGTAGTTTAATCAGTCCTGTCATAATTGATAACTATTCTTCAAAAATTTTATCCTAGATCTACATATTATTCTTAACATTAAAGACAGGAGGAATATTTAAAGAATCAAAAATCTTTTTTTAATTTATAAAACTCTGCAAAAAAAGCAATTCCTGCACATTTCGTAATTTACTTGGGATATGAGTTTATGCATTTTTCTTATTCAATGGTCTATCCTTAAAATTTAGACATTGTATCTACAACTTTGTTAACATTTTTTTTTTTGTTTGTTTATTTCTTCACTTGCCTTTTTCAATGAACAGGCTTAATTTCAGCCAGAACTATTAAATCTCAACTGCAAAACATCTCCAGAATACTGGGTTAAACTTTGCTAGTTCTTCCTTTTGAGATTTTTTTTGTTTTATTTGAATAATTCGTAAAATTTAAAAATAAAACCTTAGGAGTAGAACAGTGCAATAAGTAACATAAAATGTGATGGGAAAAAATTCAGAAAAATGCTAATAATATAACCAAATTAATGTAATTTTTAAATAAAAATTATAATTTTTCGTTAACTTGTAAAAGATATGTGGGAAAAAAGTTGCAAACTACTTTTTTTTATATAACTTAATAAGATTTCAAGAATAAGAATGAAGTATTTTGTTACAAGAATTATACTAAATAAATAAAAAATAGAAAAATCAAATAAGTTTTGAAATTAGTGAATGGATAAAAGAATAAAAATTAACTCAAACATAAATAATCATACACATATAGAAACCATGAATTTGAACACTATATCAATAGGGTATTCAATTTTAGAAATGGGAAAAAGAGAGTGATTAAAATATTCCAAAAAAAAAAAAAAAATCAGCGAATGAAACAAAATCTAATAGGAGATAATAATCAAGGAGAAAAGAGAAGTACTACTACAAATGTTGAAGCTGCATATAAGAAACTGATGACATTACTAAAAAAAACAAAGATTCCGTCGGTAGTTCTCTACAACGACAATAACTGCGAAAATGATTCTATTAAATTTATTGTAGAAAATAAGATGTGCTAAGAACACATCTTAGCACCACAGCACTTTATCAATAGAAAATTCTACAATTTAAAGTGACCCTTAACAAAATCACAGATTTAATGATTGAAGCTGCCAGAGCAATCAAAACATTTTACAACATAACAGAAGTAAACTTTTGTTAAGAACACCGAGGTAATAATAGTTTGATCTATAGATATTTTTATTATCATAAGAGAAATGCATGAAGTTATATATTAAATAGTACATTAATGCTGGGCTTTAAAAAATAAAGTTAAAATACAATTCCTTTAATTTCTATACTAATCTCTTTTATATCATATAATTTAGAATGAAATAGTAAGTAGATGTTATGTTTATTTTGTATAAATGTATAAGAATATATACACTCACAATGTAATAAATGGTTATACACAATGTATTAACAGTTAAATCCTACTCAGCTAGCTATAGATATTATTTTTGTTTTTCTATTGGTATATCATAGATTTATTTCAGAGTATTTTGATTAATGTAATAAATTTTCAATTAGCACATTTCAATATACATGTAAATTAATGAAATAAACCATATCCTTCCTCAGGCTATGACCAAGTAACATTCTATTCACAAAGACTCAAAAAACAGAATGAATCTATCCATTACTTTTTTGATGTTTATAACTTTATCCTTTCCAAAATTGAAAGAAATAGAAAGTGAAATTCAATATATTAAACAGATGAAAACATGGCATTAATAATTATTTTAATTATCAATTATAAATACATAGATAAAAATTGAATTTATTTTTTAATGATCTTTTAATAATTAATCAGGAGTTTTTGAAAACATTATATTAGTATAGTTCAATATATATGTAAATAATGGAGTAAAACACATCCCTTCAGGCTATAAACAAATACTCTGGTCAGCTGCTTGGAAGGTAGCTATGCTAAATGCTAAGCCACCAATGTTTGACAAAACATTGACAAAAGATGAAAAATAGAATGGATCCATTTATTTTTCAAACTTTTGATGTTTATAAGTTTACCTCTTACAACACTAATGGAAACATAAAGTGATGCATTCATTTAGCTTTTATTTGAATGTTTGTTTTTAACAGAAAATTATTAGAATTAAAATTTACAAATGAACAGAGTGCCATATCAATGGTTAAATTGGAAAACACATTTGATGCATAATTTATTTATATATTTATTTTTGTAACTAATTTCAATATTTGTTTCCAATAAGTAATTTTGGTACTTGTGTATAATTCAACCGATCATGTATTACCCTGAAGGCATATCAGTCTAATCTTGCGATTTTTAAGATAACGTCCCCAAGTGATTTGCGGACACATGTAATCGCTAAAATATGTCCGCAGATCACGTGAACACGGTACGTTAAAAAACGCAACATTAGACCGATATGCCTTCAGGGTAATACGTCATCGGTTGATCACGTGGTAAAAAACAAAAAAACATGGCAAAAATATAAAAATTAAAAAAAAAATTAAACATAAAAAAAAAAAAGAAAAAAAATGTGACGCAGGTCACGTGATAAAAAACAAAAAAAAAAGGGCAAAAATCTGACGCATGTGTCAAAATAATTTAGAAAAAACTATATTCTAATTTATAAAACCACCCTATATTATGCTCAATTATAAAAAACAGCGCGTAGCGCTGGAGTTGGCAGGGGGGGCCCTTTGTGTTTTTGACAAGCCGTTAGGCTTGGCATACACCTATACCTTGTATTACTCTCATAGCTGTAATTTTTATAATTGCATATACTGCATATTGCAAAATTGATTTAAAAAATTATTTCAAATTATTTACACATTAAAAACGTAATCTAGAAATATTAACAAAAAGTTTTTGTAAATTTAAAATAAACAGATAAATAAAAAACACTTTACCGGAGAATAAATTATTTACACATTAAACGTAATTCAATGTAAGTTTCAGAATTGTAGAAATATTAACAAAAACTTTTTGTAAATTTAAAATAAACAGATAAATAAAAAACACTTTACCGGAGAAGTTTGAGAATTGTAGAAATATTAACAAAAAATTTTTGTAAATTTAAAATAAACAGATAAATAAAACACTTTACCCGAATTAACAGCTCAAAAAAGTAACTGTGATGCCGTGGATAGCAAAATCGCAATAGACAGAAAAATCAAAAAATTTCCCAAACCTCTCTACGAATTTTAAATCTCGCGGGTGAAAAAAAAAAAAAAATTGACTCTCTGATGGATTAATCACGCCAGTCACTTGGTTACCATGACAACGTTGTCATGCAAAAAATGTCGATGTCTACCGGAAGGGAAATTGGTAAGTCAAAAACGTCATCAGTTGAATTATTCACAAGTACCGTAATTTTTCATTCAGCTTCATTTTAAAAGATTAATTTTTTAGCAGAAAAATACTCAGTTATGGCAAATATGTAAAGCCTATTTTCAAAATAAGAAAAGCCTATTGTTATAAGAGACATCCACTCCAATACTTTTTTATTTTTTGGAATTATAAATGGAATTTTAATACTATAAAAAAATATTTCAGTGCTTGAATGTATTCCTAATTAAAATTCATTTTACTAATAGAAATTTAATTGAGAATAATTTTATTTTGTTCAATTATTTACTTCTGCTTTATTTTTATTATTTTTTTTTTTTTTCCAAAGTTAAAATATTTTAAAGATTATTTTTCATTTACATATTTAAAATGAATTTTTTAAATAATGTATAAATTAAAAAATAAAGATCAATTTGTTAAAATAAGATTAAATTTCCCTTATTAGTTAATCAAAAATGAATTAAAAAGTACCAATAAGATTAATTGGAGCCATTAATAATTTGAAATTGTTATAATTTATAAAATTAAAACAGTAAAAAAAAAAAAAATACTATATTAGATAAAATTATTTATTAAAAAAATAATTCTAATCATTATAATTAATATTAATTCCAATTTTTTAACCATATATAATATTATATTAAAATTATGAATACGTAAATTGTATATATATATACATTCATGCATGTTTCTCATTATATCTATTATTTATTTATTGTGGTCTTGTAAAAAAATGAATAAAAAATTCACTATATTTTAAAATGTTTTGCAAATTCTACTTTAAATTCATTGGAATGTTACTGAAAGATAGAAGTGTCAATGGTTTGTGCTGTCTTTTAAAATGGCTTTCATCTTTAGCTTTGCATTAAGACATATTATATTTCAGTAATTGGTAATAATTTTCCTATATTGAATCTATTAATTATTTTACAGTAATAAAATATTTCTTCATAGTTAAATTCAATTCTGTTATACCTTCATTTAGATGTTTTCATATCTATTTTCATTTACCATTTTTGTCAAAAAAAGAAATTTTTATAATCTGCCAATTCTATACATTTATATTTCTCATTTCTGACTCCATAATGAAATTTATCTATCTTTCAATGACTTTCCAATTCTAGTATTAAAATAGTTAATGGCAATTTAAAAATTTTTGGTTTGATCAAAATAATTTTGTAATCCCATATTGAAATGTATTCCATATATATATAAAGACTCTGCTTATTTCGTGTGTGGATCATAAAAAAAATTTTATTCAAGGAATCAATTAATAAAACGTATAACATTCATATACTGAAAATCACTAAAAGCATTAAACTATTTTGTTTTAAAAATAATTTTAAATATAGAATTAGAGATAAATCTCAGGAAAAGATAAAAGTAAATAATTATATTTTGATCTAAATTAAAGTTTTGTAATATAAATTTTACATATATTCTATTCTCTTCGCTTAAACAAAAATCAATTTTATTAAATTTAGAATTTAAGATTAATCTACTGTAATGCTATCAATACAATTAATTGAAAAGACTGAATTCTAAAGATAATGATAACTCTATAATTATATATTGATTTCTGAATTATTGAATGGTAAACATTCTAGAAACCCTCTTTTAGGAATATAAATAGCATTTCTAAACTGATTATAAGGATTATTCTTCTACTTTTATTAGAACAAAAGCCTCATATCTATATGTCAAATTTTATGGAATGTTGGTCAATTTTTCGATGCATTGCTGACCCTATTTTGTCTATGACCAGGATGGATGGCAGCCATCAAATAGATGGTCTTGAGATGCTTCAATCCCTTTTAAAATCATCAATATAAAATTTCTTCTAAAACATCAATGGTTATTTATTGCTGCTATAAATGAAACACTGAAATATGCGATCATATAATTACAAATTGTTATACTCCTAAAGACGAAAATTGTTCTAAATTCAGTTGACACTGACAGTTGCCATCTTTCCATTTATTATAACTACTGTGGTTCCTCAAAGACCAAGTTAAATAAATTGCTAACTGAAATATTCTATCTGGATTAGCTAATAAAAGAAATGACAATTTTGTTTAAATATGAGCTATAATTTTAAGGTAATAGAATGAATTATTGGTATAGACTTTCTATATATTCATTCTTTGTTTCATTATTTCATATCTAATCATGATCAGAATCTTAAGAAATAATAGATTTTTATGAATTTATTAGTAAATTAGTGCATTAGTATCATAACTCCTATCAATTAGAAAATTATTTTATATGTTTTCTGAATTATTTAAAATGGAGAATGAATATTATTAAATTAGTGATTTCATATATTCCATTAAATATTTTAAAACAAAAATTAATCTTTATTTTATTGTTCTCTATCATTAAACTGAAATATCAAAATAAATCTTGATTAAATTTATGTAACTGGGCTAAAATTATTGTAAATCAGTATTATTGGATAAAAAAATTATATAAGTGTGAGCATATTTCAATGATCAGGTATTAAGTTGATTAGCTGATGAAAATTGATATTTCCATACATTGGCAATAGTAAATATTAAAAAATTAAAGATTTTTTTTATTGTGTGAATATTTGTGCAAAGCATAACCTTATGAGAATTTTAATAATTTTATCATTGTGATCACCGTCGTGTTTACACTATACCAGTGTACAAACTTGTGATTTATGATACATATGGAAGTGTAAGTGCAATATATATATATAGAATAAATAATAATAAAGTACATTAACACTATTACACCTCTTCATGAATATGATTTATTAAATCATTATAGATATAGAAAAGATACTGCCTTCACTCTTTTTGTTTATGTACTAAATTATGGTGATATTATTCTAAGTAACTAGGAAAACTTATGAAGGCACACGACATTTGTCAATCTTCATTATGCAAATCTATGAATGCTATACATCATAAAGAATAATATTGCAACCTGTGAGAAACATTAAATATTCAATATATGTAACATTCTTCTTGATATTATTTGTCCATTTATTAATAACTGAAGATGTATAAATTAATTGATCAATATAGGAAGAAGCATTTGGCATCTGTAAGTTATTTATTATTAATAATTATTCATAAGCAATCATTTAGTATATCTTTGTTTCATCTAAGCTCAGACATACCTCTTCCAATATTTCAGTAGTATATATAATTAATATATTAGTACATCTATATAACTAGTATGCTGACCACCCCATCATGACTAAGAGTCTATAGAGTTTCTATTTCCACTTTCAGATCCAATGCTCCTCACTGATGAAAGCCACAAGCTAGAAGTTAGTTTAGGAATATTGGATGAGTAGGCAGTAAATAGGGATTTTATGTACAAACCTTTCTAGCATCCATTGATTATTATAGATTGCACTTCTGTAAGAGAGTTTGCTAAAGTTTCTATTTCTGTGACTGATGGGCTATTAAAAAGAAAAATAACACAGAAATTATTATTGGATTTAGCTGTTATTATTATCTTGCTAGTAAATTTATCATTCATGTGGGTATCTCTCCATTATATCAGATAGCCATCCTTTGGGAAGTATACATCGATGTAGCCTTTTCCATGTACCCATTACAATATAAAAATCTACATCACAATAAGAACTTACTAAGATATAATCTTGAATTACTTGCATTTGATAACTTCCATTAAATTGAATAACTGATCTTGCCATCCTATTTGATGTATATCAATTACCATAATATTGTTCTTTTATCTTTTATTTATAATGAATCTCAGTAGGCTTGTGCTTCCAATTTCATGCCTTTATAGTTAAATAAATGTCCACTTTTTAAATCAATTGTATTTTTTTTTTCCTAACTTTGTAAATTCTGGTACTTTCACATTTAATGATATTTCTTTCTCTTTGTAGATAACTAAATAAAAGATCATCATTAAATAGTAATCTAAAAGATCATCATTAAATAGTAGACTATGTTTAAACTGGATTCTTACCATTCTCTCCTTCAATCAACAATCACTGCCTCATAATAATGATTTTAAAGCATTTGGGCAATGAATACCATAATTTATTTTAATCTGTTATGATTGTAAATCAACTTACTTCAATCAAGTTTTCTAAACAATCAAGTGTCTAATAAATAAAATCATACAAGTAAAATGTGTGATACGTAGCCTATTCATACTTATTTATCATATGAATAATGCCATAATAATAATGACTACAAAAACAATATATAAAGACATTAAGAATTTGCCTTGCTTAGCTCTTTTAAAATCTCAAAGAGAAATCGCTCTGCTTTCAATTACAACAAATTATTTTTTGTAGCGTTTTTATGTATATTTTTATATTAATTATTGCTCTCCTGCAACTTTTTCCATAATCTCTTACTTTTATGTATATAATCAAAGATTCAACTAATTGTTATACAAAAAAATAGAAGCAAGATTAAAATAACTGAAAATATGTCTTATTCCAATCATATTCTTAACATTTTACAAATTAGACATTTATTTAAAAAAGGAAATTTTCATTTTGTAGTTCATATATGCTACTAAAAATCATTGCAAAACATCATATTCATTCAAAGAGCTGCTTATTATCAGGATAAAAAATATATTGTTAAAATTACTGCATAGGTAATAATTAAATATCCCTTAGACTATTTTATCTTTTTTCGTTTATCAAAATCAATTTTCAATGCATGCAAGAAAAAACAAGAAAAAGACAAATAACTATTTTGGTTTTATCTTAATGAATTATATATATCATTAATGCTAATATTAATTTGGATTAAATTTTCTATAATCAGTTACTTTCAAAAGTAAATGAAATTTTCATTAATTGTAAATAATGTACTTTTTATCTGTTATATATATTTTTTCTTTTTTTAATTATTTTTATATACATCTTAAATTTCGTATCTTAAGTTTTTTTAATATATCACATGCATACCTATATACAGATGTTTTAAAAACATAATATTGTGCAATATTTTATCTTTTTATTGTTTGGTACTATTTTTAATAGGTAGATGCAGGGCTTTTTTTGTCATGTAACACGGTAGAATGGCATTCTGGCACCTTTTTTAGTGTATTTTTCATGTTTCAAATGTAATTAGATGAAACGGTATCGCATGTACATAAATACAATCCATATTTATATAATTCAAACAAATAAAAAAATATGTTGTTTTATGAATCAGATGAAATATAGATGGATTCGAAATTGGTACCCTCGTGTTGTGAGAAGTTGACTCGTCCACATCCCTATTGGTCAATGACTGATTACAGCGACTCACGTGCAGCCAGTAATGTCTCACATTTGTGATTGAATGCACCTGCATAGTGATTGACAAGGTGGGGAATATTTTATTTTTATGTAAATTTGACATCGTTATTTTTTTTTTTAATGTAAAAGTTTACCCCAACATTAAAAATGAAAAGCATTTCCAGTTACATCTCGACCATCGGTCCCACTGATAAAAAGTCCGAAACGACAACAGAAAATATGAAATTATTGATGCAAGTTGGTGCTACAGAATCATCTCAAGCAGATCTTGAGGTGCAATGCCGAACTCAAAATGATTGACCAGATTGCTGATCATTGGATCAAAAAAATGATTTTTGCTCAAAAAATAAAGGGTTAAACATACACAAAATGAAACTTGGCTGCACATTTTGCAGAAACATTAGAACTCTTGGAACTAAAGTGACGATGGGAATAAAAATTTTCAAAGAATGGGCCAACAATAAAATCACCTGTTCTGCGAAAGATAGGAAGTTACAATTGAGGTCATAAATTTCAATCACAGGGAATCTTCTGCACACAAAGCAGCATTAAAAATTATTTTTGAAGCCGAAAAAAGAAGGATTGAAAACATTTTTTTAAAAATCATTATTCTCACAAAAAATACCATACATTTTTCGAACTGCATATAAAGTAGCAAATGAAAATCAATCATTCTCTACTCTTTAAAAGTGAAATTGATCTGCAAGAATTGAATAGAATTGAAATGGATCATATTCTTCATTCAACAAACACATGCATTAATATGATGAAATAAGAAAAATGTATTTAAAGTAATTGTTCAATCGAAAAATATAATTTCATTGATAATTGATGAATCAATTATCATAAGCAAAAAAACCATCCTTATTGTATTTGTTCAATGCTGTATCAAAAGTATTGAAATAAATTCACCAATTAATTTAGTTTTAGGATGGATCGAACTTGAAATGAACGGCAAAAGAATATTTGAATCCTTACTCCAATGTCTTAAATTTTATGGGATGACAGAAGATTATTTTAAAAAAAAAATTTAATTTCGGTATCATGCGATGGCATTGCTGTGATGTTAGAATGTAAAAGTGGAGCGAAAGAATTGCTGACACAAAAATTTCCTTCCATTATAGTTTGGCATTGTGCTAATCATAGGTTAGAATTATCAGTAAGAGATGTTGTAAAGAAAATTTCAGGAATCAATAGATTCAAATCATTTATTGATAAATTTTGTTTTATACCATGCATCGCCGAAAAATAATAGTTACATAAATGTACAGAATCACTAGGTATTGAGCTGCTAATAATTGGAAGAGTTTTAAGTACTAGATGGGTAGTATCTAGTTTTTGTTCAGTTTTGATTGTGGAATCATTTTGAATCTCTTTTGCATCATTTTGAAGAAGTAATGAATGATCCTTTAAGAGATAAAAATGATAAATGTACTTACGATGGCTTAAAGAAAAAATCCCATCTACAGCCATTTTATTGAATCTAGCATTGATGTCAATGTTCTTCAAGAATTGTCAGAACTAAGTTTGGACATACAAGATCACAATATGAACCTTTACATTAAAAATCAAAAAATAAATGCATTAGTTCAAGTTTATGAAGAAAGAAAACAGAATTTTGGACTCATTTATAAATGTGCTGTCACTGCTCTACACAATGTGCATTTTTGTGGAGTTTCAATTTACACAAAAGTTTCAAAAAATGATCCCCTTATTGATCTGAAAATATTTTATACCATGTTAAGAGTAAATTGAAAAAAGGATGCTAGATAGCAAAGATGTTGAGTTTGCATTTTGGGCTCATGTACTTGATCAAAAAATATTGGCCTGAAGATATTGATATTCAGTTGACATTTGGAGAGATGGAAATTAGAAACATGTCAATTAGACTATAACTAAACAAAAAAGAAATGATTTGTGAATTTAATGAATACATTCTCGAAATGACATATCCTGAAAAAGTACTGTGTTTGAAATATGCTTTGAATTCTATTCCCATTTCTTCAAGTGAATATGAATGCTGTTTTTCGCAAATGAATCTAATTATTACCCCAATAAGATCTTCGTCGAAGTTCAAAACATTTTCAGCACTTGTGATCATCAAACTTGTTGTAGCACCTTCAACACTTTTCGATCCTTCAAAATAAGTTGATCTGTAATTATTCAGAGGACATCATTCAGCCGTAGACACCAATACCAAGAAAATGAATCAAAATGATTTGTCAGATGAGAATTGGACAAAACTTTGGAAATCACTATAAACTTTTATTCAATTATATAAAGTTTTACAGTTTCATTTTACATTTAGTTATTAGTTGTATATTTGTATTTGTTTATTTAACTTTAGATTTGATATTGGAAAAGCTGCTTTAAATTTCATTTAAATGATATTTCAATATAATTTTCTTTAGTAAAAAGCTTGACAAGAAGTGCATTCCGCATCTTTTTTTATTAAAAAAAAAAGCCTAAGTAGATGTAAATTAAAATTAAAATATATTGCATGTGTGTACACATACTATTTTACTATACATCTGGGTCTCTTTTTACGCAGACTTATTTAACACGATTTTGAAGTTACGCGATTCATGTTTCACCGGAAGTCGAACTCCGATAATGTGCTATTACTTTAAATAATAAATTTCGCGCACTTACATTATTGAAATTCGACTTTCATCTTAATAATTTCAATATTTTCAGTGCTTTATAATAGTAAGATTTTATGCAATAATGAAATTAAAATCATGATTTCCACATTTTATGTATACATACATTAAATCACATTCTGTTTTTGCTTTTTAAAAAAGAACGTAATCAATTATTAATCATTTAGTGTCCACAAGTTTATTTTTATAAGGTGAGTAATAGCAGTGGGCACAATTAAATTTGACAATTAAAAATTAACATCTGATTTTTAATTGTAATTAACAATTTAAAAATTACTTACGGTGACTTGAAATTAATGTGATGTGAAATTTGATTTTTAAACGGAATTGAAAATTAAAAAATTAAAGACAAAAACAAGAATTTAATTTTTAGTCGTTAGTTTCATAAACAATTAATAAAATCATCATCTCAAAGATTAATTACTAATTACGTTGTCACCAGAAAACCATTGACACAACATGAGTGTGAAGTTGGCGCCAGTTGTATTTCCTCTTGTGAAAAATTAGATTTTTTACCAGTTTGCAAACGAACGTGTTCTTCGGCAAATAGCGATAATAATTAAAACGTGTATAAAAAAATGTAAATTACTGTACTGTAAATTATGCATAAAAATATATTATTTTGAATAAAATTAAATATTATAGTTAAAAAAAGTTTGTCTTGTATCAATTTTTTTCAAATTTGAAATTTTATTTACTTATTTTTTTTTTTGCGCGAATTTTAAAGTAATTTTACGTTGGTGCTTTGCTTTTACGCGAATTTTGAAAAATCACAGACCGCATCCCCCCTTTTTCAATGTAAGTTACGTCTATTTTTGCGCGATTTCGTTTGCGCGTGTTTTCTGAGGAACTTATCTATCGCATAAAACGAGACCCAGGTATATATATATATAGTATTTATCAGCTCCAAATCCACATAAATGCTAAAATCTTGTAACCAATATCTTTGATAGGGTACCTTACTGCTTGTTAAATTTTTATTATTTCAATACAGTAGTAATGAGCATTTTGCATTTATCATTCAATTATTTAACATTTCAGCTTTTTTTTTTTTTTTCAGAACAATATTTCAAAAATTTTCAAATACCTTTTCCTTCCGAATTATCAATTTTATCAAACCTATTATTAAGATCATAAACAATAACTTAAGCTGTAGAAGATTATATAAAAACTATTATTTATCAATGAAATTTTCAACTTAGTGGAATTATTTATAACTGATGTCATTCTACACAATTTGAAAGGCTGATTTGTTGTTAAGTAAAGATTGTTCAACTATTATCCTACATAAAAGAATTAAATATGCATAATGCCATACATTTGTTTACAGACAAACTAATACCTTCTCCAGTATATGTGAATGATTCTCCTAAATCAACATTATCTTCATAACCACCAGATAATGCAATTGAGTAGCATCCTTCAGTTTCACTGCCATGAATTCCACAAACAGGAGGACGATGCACACCATCATGGCAACATTCCATTCTAGTGAGCCAAACTGTGCCAACTGGAATCTCAGAAATTGATCCAAAAATATTATTTCTAATTTTAGGTATTCGAGAAAGATAGTTATCCTTTTTTCTATTCTCATCCTCATCTTCATCAAAGTTCCATTCCTGAACTTGATCTGGAGCCTACCAATATTAAAAATACAAAACAATTATAAAATTAAATGTAACATTATTTGAAAAAATTTATTATTATAACAAGTCTTGGTAATCTCAATATAATAAAAGTTACTTATATTTTTATTTCCATGCAAAGAAATATCAAATCAATATTAATGTATGCATAAATAAATATTAAAGTAATATTGTAAATACGCTTTGTCATAATGAAATAGCAGTTTACAGAAATATAATATATAAATATATCATACCAAACCTCTCAGTCTTCCAGACTTTCTTCTATGTAAAGGTGAAACTGATTCTGTAGATTCCAAATGTCTTTTTATCTTGCTCTCCAAACGAGATTTTTTAATTGACTTTTGTACAGTCACATTCTTAAAAAAAAGAAACAAAAAAAAAAGATCCTATAATACCCATAATTTTATTTAATTTAAATATGCTTTTTTTCTTTCAACAACATAATATAAAATATTTATACATAGCTTCCCACTACATACATAGAGAGCAGTGGTCTTCAACTTTTTCACACCTGCGGACCGGCAAAAATTTTTCACGGACTGGCAGAAGTCTAGCCTTAGATGAGCATAATTGTTATAACTGACCAAAACAATACACTAGTTACTGTGTATTGTAATGGTGTTGTTCACCTGAATGTTGGGAAAAATGTGTATTTAATGTTAAATATACAAGATGAAGTTATATATATATATATGGAGTTTGTATAATAAAAAACTTTTTTTTTTAATTTTGATTTTTTTTTTCGAAAATAAAAAAATTGATTCTACCCCCCCCCCCAATAATCATCTGTGATAATTAGAAAAACAAATTAATTTATGTATGATTGATTTGTTTTTGTTTTCGTTCTGTTTCTTTTTTTTTAATTAGGTAAAAATAAGATTAAAATAACACCAGATTGCATTAGTTGTTTACTCTTGAAATCACTTGATGACCACCTGTAAAGCCAATGAGAAAATTGAGCTGAAAAGATGTTTTGGTAAAGAGACACATAGAAATAAAACAATCATTATAAAGATGTCATTTTGCTAAAAAAAAAAAAAGATAATAGATTTACGTTCTTGCTAAAGTGAAATCATCATCAATGATCTGTAGAATTAAAATATTTTCAGGTAGTCAACAGCCTTTTACAGTTAAAGATTAAAATTATGATTCCTTAAGATCTGATGATGATTATAATAATTACTAGAAATTATAAAGAAAGCGTTAAAATGAAGTCAAATATATCTGTAAATCAAATGGATAGCCAGCATATAAGTCATTACAATTTATGTGGTCGATGAGTTCCGTTATATATTGGTTCAACTACATATTGAGTGACTCCTTCCATTCAGGTGGGCGGTTGTGTTCTTATCACTATATATATAATTTGTTTGAATTCCCATTAAAAAAAGAAGCAATCAACTTTACTTAAAAACATAGTAATTAGGGCAAAAATTTTCTCATATTAAACTGCATTGAAAAAATTCTACAGCTTTATCTAACATAGAAATAAAAACTATTGTAGGTAGTATTTTATTTACAAAAAAATCTAAATTCTAAAATTTTTTACCTACCTAATGTGACGTCTGCTGTTGTTTCTTTGTTACTAAATTTGATATGCGTGGCTGTAGCATCGTTTCAGAAAGACGCGCTGCTTTAACATCCATTCTATTTCTTTGTTTATTTTTTAGTACAGACATTACTGAAAATGTTTTCTCGCATAAATACGAGGTTGAAAAAAATCACTAATAATTTGATAGCTTTGTAACTAAAAGTTGGATATTCTTTTTCAAGTGATAACCAAAATTGAGACAATTGCATTTTATGTCTGGACATCAGAGTGAGATCAGATGACAATTTGATCAGACTTTCTTTTTCATGAGATTCAAGTGCATAAGAGTTTACATCTTCCAAAAAAGGGTTATTAATCCAGAGATTATCTTTACAAGGATCCTCACTTTCAGGAAAATAATTATCAAAGTTTTCAGCTAATGCTCTTAAATGTTGACTAATTATGTTGAATATGACTTTCTGGTTGACATCAGCAGCAGTCAAAAATTCTCTAAAAGTGGAAACATATCTACATCTTTTTGTTGTATGCGACTATCCCAAAACGACAGTTTTTTTCTAAATGTGTCCATTTTATTTATCAATATAAAAATATTTGTACAAGGTCCCTATAGAGAAAGATTCTGTTAAGAAGATCAAATATATCCACTAAGTATGCAAGTTTAGCCATCCATTTATCATTCAACAAAGGTTCTACTAGGTCTGATTTCCGCTGTAGTAAAAACTGTTTTACTTCTCTAAATTCGAAAAGATGTGCAAGAACTCTTCCTCTTGATAACCACTCACTTCTGCATGTAGAAGATGTTGGTGGGGTGATTCCATGCTCTCACACAATATTGTGAATAATCTGAGTTCTTTGCTCGACTACAAATTTCATTAATAATTTTAACAGCATCATTCATTACAATATTTAGTTCAGCAGAAAGCTTATTTGCAGCTAGTTGTTCTCGGTGGATCATGCAGTGAATGAACAAAATGTCCGGGTGCGCAACTTTATTTTTTATAACTATTCCTGAGAGACATCCAGTCAGGCTAGCAGAACCATCCATACATACTCCTACGCATTTAATCCAGTCCAAACCTTGTGCTTGAAAATACTTGTCAAGAACATTAAATATCTCTGAACCAATAATCCGTGCAGGTAAATCAAGATAACAAAAAAATTCTTCGCTTAAGTTTTTATCTTCATTATACCTCATGAAACAGAGTAGAATAGCATGATTACTCACAACAGTTGATTAGTCAAGCTTAATCGCAAAATATTTCAATTTCTTAATGCCCTCTATAACTTGTTCTTCAATATCTGTGGCCATATCAACAATTCTCCTCCTAATAGTAGTATCTGAAAGTGATACAGAGTTTTAGCTATTTCAAAGAGCAACTAAATAAGACACTTGAAGCAGTGATTTGTCACCAGTCATCATCGTACTCATATGATTTATCTGAATTTTCATTTGATCATATAATCTTTCAAAAAAGTCTAATGGCTTATGTGTAAGTTCTCCATGCTTTGAATACAAATGATGTGCAAGTTTAGAAGGTTTCATAGCTTCATTTGACAAAATTTCGGAACATACTACACACAAAGGCCGTGGTGATAGTTCACTGTCAGAAGCAACTATGAAACCAAGTTTTAAATACTTATTGTAATTTCTAATAAAATGACCTTTTTTGTTTTTTTCCGGCACATTCTGAAGTATTGACACATCTCTTTTTCCTCGTTTCTTCAAGAGTTGAAACACTAGTACTTGGCATACTTTCAGTATCAGCATCTCTTTTTACTGGAATATTATCCTTGTCTCTTCTTAAGAAGGCCAAAAGGTTTTGCTGTTTGACTTTTTTTGTCTCCATTTTGTGAAGTTTACAATTTCAAAAAAAAAAATCACACACAAAATAAAAAGATAATACAAATGCAATAAAATTTTTTGCTATATATAACCAATAAATGAGCTGACACAATACAGAAATGCCTATTAGCTATAGAAATTGACGTGTAAGGTAAGGAGTGGTGCAATTCTCATGAGATTGACGCTTTGTCTTTTAAAGATTGCATTTTCAGATAAATTCCTTTGATTATTATTTAGTAATTATAGTATTATCTAATAATTTAAATAAATTTTTGATTTATAATTAATTTATTTAAGCAATTGCAATGAAAAAATAAATAAAAATTGTTTATATTAATTAAAAGTTTAAAATATTATTTTATTACAAACTTTCCTGCCAGTTTAGCACAGATCGGCAGAAAACTTCTGCAGACCGGTGCTGGTCCACGGACCAAGGGTTGAAGACCATTGATATAGAGTTACTAAATATCTGATACCTAAAAAATATTCTTCATATTTAATATTCTGAAAAATATAACAAATCAATATATACATATATTTTAACCTTATGGAATAGTGTAAATATCAAGGAAGATGGAAATCATCATTAAAAGCACTCCTGTTTTTAATAAGCATAAAAAAAGAGAAAAGAATTAGTATTATAAGAAAACAACTGATAATCATAACATCACAAGCAATAATCACCAAAAATCAATAGTCATTTTTTGTAATTGGATTAAAAAGAGATTACACTGTAAAATCTTAGGCTCTATAATGCCAAACTTAACGTGTAATATAAAAGCAATCATCAATATTTTATTGCATGCAGACATGAGCACTAAAAATAATTATAAATTTCTGAAAAAAAATACTAAAATCATTATATCAATGCTGACCATTATCAACCATCAGATACCATGAGTATACTAGCAACCAATAAACTAATTCTCAAATCTATTAAGTATATGAACTTCAAAGCTGACTTTTATGACCTTAGCACCATACAAATAATTAGAGCAATCTATATGCCCACACATATACATATTGCAAATACCATTATGTCCAAATTTAGCAGTGGAATCACAAGAAGTTTAGTGACTATGAACAAAATAAATATGTATGCTTAATTTGTCCTATTATTAAATAATTTCACCGAGATAACTTACATATCCCTTAACCTTTATTTGTTATTTGCATGCTCCAACCAGAATGAGGCACATCTGATAATTATGGTTACTACACAGGCAAAAGTTATATTGACTGGAGCTTGCCTGATTATCACAATTTTCCCCGTTTAATAATTTAGTATATTGCTATGTTATTTGCCTCTTTAATGTGAATGTTCACACATATACACTGCAAATAGCATTATGTCCAAACTACCATTGGGATCATAAGAACTCTAAGAACTGTAAACAAGATAAATATGCATGCTTGATTTGGGCTTTTATTAAATAATTTCATTGGGATAACTTATAAATCCTTTAACTTTTTACTTGTTAGTTTTGTGCTCTAACCAAAATGAGGCTATGATGCCACCTGATAATTACAGTTACTATATGGGCAGAAGTTAATTATTTGGGGCTGGCATTATTATCACATTTTTTTCTTGTTTAATTGTTTAGTATACTAATTTTCACTAGATGGATCTATAAATAGGCAATATTATGGATTTTTCAATTTGCCTGAATCCCAAAAGCACCCATTTCTGTTCGTGCTTTCTAAAATCAACGGTGCACTTTCTTCATCTAAAAATTTATTCAGAAATTGTTAAAACAATCCAGTAACAATAATTATTTCATCAATATAATTAGTTATCATTTAATCATTAAAACATCATATAACTCTCATTTCTTTTCCTTGCACAAGCTATTAAAATAGTAACAATTCTCTCGATACAATAGTGCCATATAGTGCAAACTATAATAATCATAATATATGCCAGAAGGTATATACACTGATCTCAGCCTGAGTTAGAAAGTAGTCAGAGGTTATTGGATGAATAAGTACTAGAAAGAGATTTAAATGCACAAATCTGGCATCTACTATGGTATATGCTAAGTGGCACTATTGTATGGAGAGAATTGTTACTAAATTATCATTTATGGACATTTATTTTTATAAATAGTATTTCAAGAAGTGTTAAGTTTTTTCTTTTTTTACTACAGCTTTAAAAGACTACTGAATTATTTCATCTTATCCTTTTTATACTTGCCGAAATTTTGTTTTTATTTTTCATAACTGATTAAAAAAAATATTTTTTCATTCATGCGCATTTTATATTCCAATAACTATGCATTATATTTCCAATAAAATTATATTTCTAAGAAAAAGCTCATTTCTATTGTAGATTTTTTTTAAAAAAAATAAAAAAACAAAGTGAATAATTTTCACTATCATCTATTCACATTGCAATGATAAATTATTTTTATTACTTTCCTGTATATTATAGTTATTTGAAAAAGATATAGAATTAAGTCACTCATTATTTCTCATCAGTGACTTTTTTTTTTTTTACTAAATATTTATTATTTATAAAGTAATATCAAAGCCTTTGATTTTATTTTTTTGTGTGTGTATTTTACATATTAGATAATTAAAATAGCCATTTTCTTTAAATTATCTTCCTTATTCTGATTAATTGCCAAACAATAATGATCATAGCAGCTGTCAGTTTTATTAGGAAGAGTTGGTGATAAGTTCAGTTTCGATGAGAAAATGAAGTTTGATTATAGTAGAGCTAGTGATGAGTGGATTCCAGTGTATCTGGGGAATTGACAAAGTCAGGCACGACTATATCTATGGATGCAGATGGTAAACTACAATTCCCTAAGATGTTCTTTGATGGTGCACTGCTTTATAGAACTGTTAAGTAAAATTAATCTATATGCTTACCAATTCATACATAAAAATGGTAGCAAAAGTTAGTTCTATATATAACAGATGGACACCCATCTCAGGGAAAGATATGCGGTTGTTTTTGGCATGTTGATGTTGCAAGGCATTGTCAAAATGCCACATGTAGAATGGTGCTGAAAAAAGATGAAAACTTTATATGCCAATATTTTCAAAAGCAATGAAATATGCTAGATATATTTTGCTAATGAAATTTCTGCATTTTACTGATAAAAATGATTGACTTAGAAACCTATCTTCAACCAAAGCTCAACAAGCTTTACAAAATGATGGAGCATTTGAGAGAACAATTAGTTCAATGTTTTGTATGTTCCAGGAACTCTCAGTGTAGATGCAAGTTTCATGCTCCACAAGAAACATCTGCTATGAAAGCAATACAATGCTAAAAAAAAATCCATTTTGAAGTGAAGCTTAACAAAGTAGATATATATATATATGTAACGTTTTTCTTTATATTAGAAAAGGTACAAAATATAATAAAAAGTATGTCTTACTCAATCACCATTAAAAGTGTTCATTTGGTAGGTGAGTTATTTTGTCAAATGATATAGTATCACTGCAGATAACTGGAGCATGTCACCAACCTTTGTAAATATACTTGTGAGACCGAAGAAAAGCATTTCTGGTATTGTCAATGTTAGAAAGATATACCAATTGATATGAAAAACAATAGGGTAAAAAAGGCAACAATGAGACTTAAGTGTGGAAACCTGCTGGCCTTATATGACTAGTCAGCCTTTTAAACACCATTCATAATCCATCAACCAAAGTAATTGGGGCTAAAGTGATGAAACACACTACAACTTATAATCTTTTTACAAGCAGTGTTGATTGTTACGATCGACAGCTGCCATTTTATTAAACAATCAGAAATTGGTAAAAAAAAATTATTTAGGCACTTCATTTATCTAGATATTTCAAATGCTTTTGTATTTTATAAAAAACTTGAAGCTTACAGGCAGCCATTTTTGTCTTTTGGATTTTAAGATCGCAATAACCAATGAAACTGAAATTATATGCTGCTTCAACTACAAGAACTTCAAGAGGAATGGTTAACTGGTCAACATTTTATAGGTCACCTTCTACCTAACCCTACCAAAAAAGATCCTTCAATACTGTTATATCTGCTACTCAAAATTAAATGGCAGCAGCAAGTGCACACAAAATCAAGGCTCTGGTGCAAAAACTGCAAGATTGGGTTATGCCTGGAGCCTTGCTTCAAGATCTACCACATTGAGAAAATCTTATGAAGGTATTATTAGAAAATTTTAGATATTTATAAAATATATACATTCGTAAATTAAGGAACATGGACTATTGATATTTCAAATGTGCCATCTTTTTGGTAAAATGCATATATTACATACATAAAGTAATTTTTTTAACATTTGCAATATATTTTGAAATTAACTAAGTACAGCACCTAAACTAGAATACTACAAATGATTTTTGTTAAATGCCTATATTGTATGCATTGACTTTATAAATGTCTTCTATAAAAATATTTTCATAGAAATTTATAAGTCAGTATTGTTTTATTATTGTACGTAAGTGTGAAAATTGTACTATAAATGCATTTCTTTTTATCAATTTTGTTAAATAAAAAAAAAAATAATTTAAAAACTTTTTGAACCCTTTCTTTCATAATTTAATATATTATACGTAATAAAAATAAATTAATAAAATATAATTCAAAAGGTAACAAACTTTTCTTATATGGCTGTAAATTATAAATATATGCGCTTATGTGCTATTGTTAAAAAAGCTATTAATAAATGTGTATTTATTGAAGCTTAGAGCTTTATTTTTTTGGACCAGAAATTAGGATAATGATCAATTAATGAGTTAAAGCTCCAATCAACTATGAAATCTGTCACACTGGTAATTCATAGAACAGATAGCTATAAGAATAAAGAAAATTTTTTTTAAATAATTATTTAATAAAGTTAACTAATAAAGAATAAAAAAAAATAAGTACATAATTTCACATTTTTTTTTTTCTGATGTTTTATTCTTCTAGCTATCTATTCTGTGAATTATCAGTGTTACTGATTTCATCATTGATTGGAACTTTAAGAAATTGGTAGGTTATCCCCATGAAATTATTTAATAATAGCATGAATTAAACATGTATATTTATCTTGTTCACAATTCAAGCATAATAATATTTGCAATATATATGAAGAATGTAAGGACATCTATGTGGATCTCTAAAATTATTTGGATGACACTAAAGTCATAAAAATTATCTTTTAAGTCCACATACTTCACATTATAGACGTGATAATTGGTTTATTGTTGCCCAGTATACTCATGCTACTTGACAGAAAATTGATGATAATCAGCACCAATATAATGATTCCAGCATTTTTGATATAGGATTACCTTCATAATTATTTTTAGCAATTATGTATGTGCATGTAGATAAAATATTAATTGCTTTTACATTATGTCCTAAGTATAGCTTTGGCTTGAAAATAATGAACTTAGGATATCACATATTTCTTAAATCCACTCACAAAGAATGATTGTTGACTCTTGATGATAATTGCTGGTGATGCTATGTTTATCATTTATGTTGCCTATTAATTGCTCTTTTTCTATTCTTAGTAATAAACAAATTCTTTGATGATGATTTCTATCTCCCTTGCTATACATGCCATATTCTATCTATACTAATGCAAATGGTGACCCAATTGTGTGGGCCTGAAAATGATCAAGATTTTCTGTCAGTACTATTAAATAATCACATAACAGAGTTCAAATACAACTTTACACAGGCAAAACAAAGATGTATTTTTATGCAAAATGAAGAAAAAATTATTTATTGTGAAATGTAATGAGTTATATATGATTTGGTTATTCAATGACACTGATTTATAGACATTAAATAATGATAATGATGCCTAAGTAAATATATATATATTTAAATAAAGTAGAGCAAAAATAAAAAGGCAGCAGCAAGGTAATTCAAGATTGAAGAAAGATTGTGGCTGTTGGAGTGTTTAGCTGTATTTTCAATACTGGTAATGGATGTAGGATTGAGGATGTAATGTCATGAAACATCAGTGTTTCTACCTCAGGCATTATACCATCTCACTTTCAAATTTATATTTACCAACCACTAAATCTCAAAAGAAAAAAGCAAGATTTAATTTTCAAAACCAATGTTCACATATTTATTAGAACCAGTCTCTTAAGTCTCAGAAATCCCCATGAACAAGATTTCAGATTGCAAAGATTTTATTATTTCAAATTTAGGGTTTAAGCTAACTTAGTGTTTAAATTGAGGTAGTCTTTCTGGTTTATTTATGATACATTGTGGATTTATTGTCAGAGTTATCTATCCTAGAATTGCAGGTCACTATTCATTCTTTTTGTTAAATGCCATACGGATCTCTGGAAAAGTTGAGTATATGGATCAAAATATAAAGTTTATAAAAATTATGTATTATTTAGGGTATATGAGCACAGACTTTCAGACGACCCATCACTCTCCACTCTATCTAATAACACTGATACACTCAAGCACATATATGCTGAAAAGATAAATAATCACCAATATACGTATTTCATGCTAAACCAGCAATCATCAGTTGGTCCAGATTATCATCTCCCACACATATATACTATAAGTGCTCAGATATATATTAAGATAGACAATCTTCATACTTTAATGGACAGGCTCCAATCTAGCCTTTGAGCATTTCATCATCAGATTTTAAATTGGATGGACGGTTGAAGAGTTGGAGTGTGTAGTAGATTGGAGGCTGTCCATTAAAGTATGAAGATTGTCTATCTTAATATATATCTGAGCACTTATAGTATATATGTGTGGGAGATGATAATCTGGACCAACTGATGATTGCTGGTTTAGCATGAAATACGTATATTGGTGATTATTTATCTTTTCAGCATATATGTGCTTGAGTGTATCAGTGATATTAGATAGTGGAGAGTGATGGGTCATCTGAAAGTCTGTGCTCATATACCCTATATATTACATACATAGACACAGGTATATAACAAGCCTGTGTTTCAGTTATTAAAAAGTATGTATGTATATTTAAGAATAAGGAAATTAGGCACACATACATGGACAGTGCATAAATGAGGAATAAGTTAGGGATACAGACTAAACAAGTAAAAATAGAAACCGAGATAGGTTCAAAGAAAAGCAGATCAGGATAATAGGTAACAGTGAAAGATTGCTTAGAAAAACAGGTGATGTGAGGCTTATTTTAGGAAATGTTTTAAAAATGCATTTTTTTTGTGTAAGATTAAAGTTAATTGAATACAAATTTATATGCTGACAACAGCAAAACTAAAAAAAAAAATGAAGAAAGAATGTGATAAGGAAAAGATCAACAATCAATTGAAAGAGTCCAGAAAATAGTAAAAAGCAATCAACAAAGAAAATCAAAAGAGAACAGAAGAAAGTCAAAAGCTGCTAAGGAAAATAGAAAAAGTCAAACAGCAAAAAAAAAAAAATAAGGCCAAGAAAATGGAAGCACCCCCCCACAAACCAATGTTTTTAAGGAAAATAGAAGAAAGCAATTAACAAAGTAAGAAAGACAAACGACAATGATGATGTTGGAGGAAATTAATCAGAAAAAAGACACTCAAAAAATGAATCAGTATTCAAGAAACTATCCATAATATAACCCAAACAATGGGGATAAAGAGCAGGATAATAAAAGTTAGGTACTATATATCATGTGCATAACATGTAAGAGGAAGCTGAAAGAATAGAACATATAATGGAGAGTATGGACAATAGAAGAAAGAAATCCAAGGAATATATAAAACATTCGCTAGAGTGAAAGAACAAATAATAGGGCAAGTTACACAGGAAATTAAGAAACAAAGAGTTCAGTAATGTCAACTCATAGAGAACATGAAAGAAACTAAAAAAAAAAAAAGTGAAAATTTCAGACAGATGAAAAATAAGCAAAAAAAGTATATTTTTCAGATAGGTGAAAAATAAGCAAGAAAAGCATATGAAAGGATTGTACGTATGAAGAGATATTACAGAAGGGCAAAATTGTTTAACAAATTCAAAAGCAGAGCCAATGAAAGCTAGCGAGTGGGATTATAAGGAGAAAGCAAAATTTCCAAGTACACAAGTCATAATAAGAAGTTTATTGATTCCTTCAAGATAAAATCATTTAAGGGTGATAACCCCCTTTTTAGAACACCTTGACAGTTAGAATTTATTTTTTTCATTAGAGAATGGAGGAGCATCATAAGATGACATTTGTGTATGTTCACCTCCAGAGATCAGAAAGTAGTCTGGTGAAAATTATTGTCATATAAATCAAAAAATTTCCAAGATACATAGAAATATTGTATTGCATGAATACTATATTGAAGTGTCAGGATGGTATACAATATCAAGTATCACAAGAGATACAGCATAGATACAGAGGAGATACTCAGTTTTTTTGATGCCAGTTATCTCAGTTACAGGTCTTGAAACTTTGACCTTTATCAGATAATCAAATAATTAGAATTATTAAAAATAATGACATATAAGACAGATAAAAGGAT
The DNA here is from genome assembly GCA_028023455.1 of Epiperipatus broadwayi. Lineage (NCBI taxonomy): Eukaryota > Metazoa > Onychophora > Udeonychophora > Euonychophora > Peripatidae > Epiperipatus > Epiperipatus broadwayi. Next base: position 125,621 of record JAQFVV010006833.1, read on the forward strand.
TATGTGTAGAAGGAACTACTGAATAGTAAGAATTGTTGAATTTCTTAAATACGAGTCAACAAATGTAAGGATTAGAAAAAAAAAAAGTTTGCCTCTTGCAACTTTCAAAATAAAGGGTCATAAAAAATGAAAAGGTCAATATAGATAGTACAGTTGTTAAAAGAAACAATAATCATCTCTGCAAGAGAAAGCATGGAATAGAAGGAAGAGTATTAATTTGCCTAAACCAGAAATTGAAATGAAGTTGCCACACTCCTTCCCAATGCTATTTAGGTGAAAACAATCAGGCAGGTTGGAGAACAAAGTTCAGTTAATGATCCATAAAAAAATAATTACAAGTTCTCAGACTTGTATGAAGGGTCCTACATTAATGCATAGCATCTTAATAAAATGCCTTCATATCAGTAAATAAGAAGGGGTGTAAAGAGCATCTATAATGCAGAGCTCAAGTCTTTTCCCAGAAGAAAAATGTAAATGTTAGTAATAGACATATAAACCTGTTTCCAATCACTAACCAGTCACTACTTTTGAAACTTTAAAATTTCTTTGTTCTTATTTCAAAAATTGCAGGAAAACCCCATGGATTATGCATGAATGAGTTATGTCATTCTTTTCATTTTTTTCTACAAGAAAGCTTGCATTTTTTTAGGAATTTTTATTTAAACACCTTTATTCAACCGCCCCCCTCCCCCAATCAGTTTATTATATTTTACGAAGAAAAGACTGCATTAAATTATTTAGATAAGAAAAATATTGGAACACAGATTCTAGCATCAATAATTCTTTTCTAATTTCTAGGCTGTTGGACTCAAAAATACTTTATCATCTAATAGTTCCAATACTTATTTTTGGAAGATAAACTAATTCCTTTAACAGTGAAAAAAAAAAAGAATAATCAATCTGTACTTAAGAAACTAGAGGTATACCAAATTCTTTATCCGGTCAACTTTGAAATGCTACCAAATGTGATATCAAGTGAGTATAAGGCTTTTTACGATGTTTGAAGACCCAAAATTTCTTCATTATATGCGAGTAGTAGATTGTTTTTTTATTTAATTTTTATGATATAATTATTAATGTAAATAATAAATATGCCAATAAAAAATATTTTAAAAAATGCAGAATTAAAAAAAATGTGTCAAGTCATACAATGAATTTCAGAATTTATTATCATGCCTGCATTTCAATAAAATGTTAGATAACAAAAGTAAAGACCGACAGTATATACAAAATTGCTTCTATATATGGAGAGAGACCAGTGAAACATAAAATTCAAAGCTCCATATCAGATGCATGGAGAAGTAAGTTAATTAACAATTTCACAACTAGTAGCATACTGCTGCTGATTCATTGAAATTAAAATTTCTGTTTTCTTTTTAAAATTGTGGGAAAACTACTAGGATGTTTAAAAAAAAACCCATCATTCTCTGCAGCTTGAATTCCTTTTTAAAATGGCATATGGCATGTTAAAATCAGACAAAATTTGGATTTTTTGTTAATAGGTTCACTTAATTTTTTTTTTTATACTCAATTTACCAGATTGCACAAAGAAGACAAAAGCAGAATTTTATTGTCAGCCAGAGTGCTTAATAAAATGGATTCAACGTTTCCTAATAATTTACAGTTTCAAGGCCTTCATCCCCAAAATAAACATAATGTAAGTATTCAATTTTAATTTTTTTATTATTTGAATATTTTTAATTTTTTTATTATTTGATAAATGTATAATTTATTAGTGTATTTGCATTTGTATTAGTGCGTCTGTGTAGTATATAAATTATACTTGTATTCAAATATAACGAAAGTAGCGATTTATGTACTTGGTAATTTTGGGGTTCTGATCCAAGTTTGAGGCAACCTTATTTTATAGATAATTATTCTCAAAAGATTGAATAATTTATTAGTGTGTTTATATTTGTATTAGTATATTTGAATATGCATGTCTGTGTTTGTATAACAAGCAATGATTTTTATATATAAAATTAATATATTATAGAGCAGTGCAATATAAATTTTAAGACTGGTTATCAGATGTACAGAAGAGTTGCAGTTGATAAAGCAATCCCAAATTTTACTGGGCATAGTACCATATGAAAATATAAACTCTTAAAACCAATAAAGAGCTATCAAGTGGTGAGTGTAGTGATAGCAACAATGGTTATGTATATCACATGAAATTGTATGAAAGCAAAGAATCAAATCCTGATTCTAGCCTATGCCTTGGTACTAATGCTATGGAATCAGTAGTTTTGCCACATCTTGCATCACATTATTTTCAAGTCTATAGCTAGCAATTGAGCTATATGCAAATAAATTATATCTCTGTAGGATAAGTATAAGATAGCATCACTGGTGTGCACAAAAAATCTAAACATCACTGGTGTATACAAAAAATGTAAAATGAAGAGATGAAACTCATTTTATCATTGATAACTAGTTTTGGATAGACAAGAAGTCAATTGCTATGATGATAAATGCATATCCACTTTCTGGAAATGATTTATTTTGTATGTTTTATTAGGATGAATCTTTTTCTTATAGACACTTTGAGATTTTTTAACTTTTGAGATATAAGATGAAAATGAAGAATTTATGCAACTATTTATGTAGATTCTGAAGCTATGGATTATCTCTGGTAAGAAGTATTATATATGGTTTGAATGAGAATTTTGTGACAAATACAAAGAAATTATCAATGAAGATGTAATTTTAAACTTAGTTAATGATAAATTAGAAATTATGAACAAACAATAAAATAATAATTATTACGGATGTTGAAATTTTTTTTTTCTTACTTTTTTAATGGTAATTACTATTTGTCTTAGCCTTATTGTTTTTCCTTAGTTTTTCTATTTTCTGTCCATATATAGCATTTTGCTCTAACACTATTAAAACTGAAGTTATGTAAAAATTGTGCCAAGTCAGTTTTTTTTAAAAAAAATTCAATATGGCATCAAATACCCTGACAATCATTAAATTTATTGCTCATAATACAATGTGAATAATATGATCACTCACTACCAGTATAACAAGGGTTCAAATGATAGATCTATAGTAATAATGGCTATGAGCAACATATGAAGTTGTATATTGGTACAAATACAATTCCTTATGCTAACTAGTATTTGGGCATTCAAGCAGAGATTTCAGTAGTTTTAGATCTTTCAAAAAGTTATATTGCTTCCCTAAAAAAAAAAAAAAAGCCATATTAACATATTTTCTGGCTGTGGGAGTGAAGACCACACCACAAAAATGCTTAGAGATGTTGTTTTATTGCTTATCAATTAAAATAGCAATGCACCTCTTCAAACTCCACCTCACTTAGCTTCATTAGGAATGTTGATTAATATGCCAGACCTATCCAACAACTTTTTGCGTATATGCTTCAACTTTGTGATCAGAAAAGGATTCATGAAGTTCTGTTTTAGATTATATTTGCATTTTTATTTATATGTTAATTTTTCTGCATGGTTTCAGTAACCTTTTATTATTTATAAACAATCATTTTGCAGTAATTATTTTATTTTACATTTAAGTAATTTACCTCAGAATATCTTTTTCACAAGGTGAAAGATAAGAGATAATAATAAGAGCATTATTATTATTATTATTATTATTATTCTATATTGTATTAAATTTATATTTCTTTTTCTATTAGCTACACAATGTATAGAATCTGAGTCATTTACAACTTGTGAAATATTCATTTATTCATCTCTGTTACTTTCTCAATATAAACAGACTCTGCAAGGAAGAATCTTATGGAGTTTCTTGGAAAAACACAAGACTATTTTTTGATGTTATGGATAAATGGACCATCATAAATAAGTAGTATTGTTATATGTTATTTCATTGGAAATTTTACAAGGAACATAATGAATCTGTTAAAATCTTTTTTTCCTTTTGAATATATAGTGATTACTTTTTCTGTTTATTACATTCCTTGATATTTTATCCTTCTGATAATATAAAACAGTGGTCATCAACCACCTGGCCGTGAACCGGTACCGGGCCGCAGAAGTTTTCTGCTGGTCCGCAGCTGGACTGGCAAGAAAGTTTCTAATAACAAAATAATACGATTTTAAACTTTTAATTAATATGAACAATTTTTATTTATTTTTTCATCGCATTTTTTCCCAATTAAAAAAAAAAAAACAGAACAAAAACAAAATCTAATCAATCATACATAAATTAATTTGTTTTTCTATTTATCACAGATGTTTATGGGGGGGGGGGAAAAAGTTTTTTATTATACAAACTCCAGTTGTCTTTTGATAGCCAATCACGGCTGCTTGTCAGCATTGTTAAAACAATAAAATGTAACGTGACTTTTTTTGATCTCTTAAATTTTTTCTACTCTCTTTTAATATTTCATTTTTAGTGGGTTTTTTTGGCTTTAAGTTTTATTTTGAAAATCAATTTTTATTACCTTTTTTTAAAAATAAAAACCAAAAAATAAGTTCTGTCTCTAACATTTACAATGTATTTCTCAATATATCCCCACCACCCCAAAATAAAGTAAGATCAAAACTTTTGACTTTTTCAAGCTTCGTTTTCTTTTTTTTTGTTTAAAAATTCGCCACTTTTTTTTGGCTTTATTTGTATACCGCTAAAATACTAGAACTTTTACTTTTAAAACCAATTTCTGTTACCTTTTTTTAAAAATAAAAACAAACAAAAAATAACTTTGGTGTCTATCTTTTGTCTCAGTTGATGACAATGTATTTTTCAACCCTCCCCCCCCAAAAAATAAGATCAAAACTTTTGACTTTTTCAACATTCAGGTGAATAACATTTTATTCTTGCATGTTTTAACAATGAAATAATAAACGTAAAATGCAAGCACATTAATGAGAACGATTGTTATTGTATGTTTTCTGTAGCAGTATGACTGCGCAACTCGAGAAAGAGTGTTCAACATGTGAAGGTAAGCAACACCATTACTATACACGTTAACTAGTGTGCTGTTTTGGTCAGTTATAACAATTATGCTTATCTAAGGCTAAGCAGGTTACATCTTTAAGAAAATTTATCTGTAAACTTCTGCCGGTCCGCGAAATCTTATCCTTATTTTTACCGGGCCACAGGGGTGAAAAGATTGAAGACCACTGATATAAACTATATGATCTTTGTATAATTCTAATTAAAGTTATTTTAAAAATTGAATATATCATTTCTCCAAAAATCCAATATGGCTGTGTTCAAGTGAATAATTAAAATGTGAATGAAATTAAAAAGTAATCAAGATAACCTATTCTCATCTGAATCAATCATTTTATTTCCTTTAAATAGGAAAGGGGCAGAGCCAGTCCAAGGTTTGTGACAGCATTAGGTATCGCACCTACATAATCTATGCTTTCTGCAAAAATAAAATGTTTTATTACTTGCTAAACATAAATACATTTCCTTCTTTTTCCTGTCAAAATTCTGTAATTTCAAAGTAATACAACCGTAGAAGCATTGTTTGTGCAATGATATAGATTTTTCAGCTACTACAACATATATGCTTAAATATTTCACAATGTTCTGGTCATGTTAATGTGAAATCCGCAAAGGTCAATAATGGTTCTCTTTGTTAGAAATTTAACTATTGAATCAAAATTCACGAAAAAGAATAAATTACCATATTATTAATGGATTTGCAATAAAACATTCAAGGAAATAAAATATATTTTTTTTGCACATAAATTTTATTTTGTTTTCTCAAATATTCATAAAGCCAGTTATAATTTATAAATAATCGTAAATAAGTAATTATTTATATAAGTGTTAATTTATGTAATTTTATTTTGAGTAAACATCCAAAAAATTATATTTAATTTTCTTGAAGTTTTTTCTTTTTTTTTTTAGCGAATTCTCACTCAAAACAAATGAACATTTTAAGGAAGAGAATCGCTCTTGATTTGATTTATAATAAAATAATATAAAAGTTTAATTCTTATAAAATATAGCTGCAAAAAAAAGGGAAGACATTTTTTTCTTTTTTATGAGTATATAGTTCATTTTTTATACTTTTATTTTTTGCTGAAAAACAAAAAGGGATTAGAACCTGGGTTATAAATAGAACATTTTATATTTCAAATAAAAAATAAAAAAATATTGATCATTATTTCAAAAGAAATTAAGTTATTTTTCAATTGGTATATAACTTTTATTTAAAAAAGAGATACTTTCTTGTAAAAAGAAAACAATGGTCAATGCAAGAATTTCAAAGGTAGTCATGTGATTGGATGGAAGATTGACAAGGATTGTTTTAATAACCAAAGGAGTATGTGGCCAATAGAATGCAGTAGTGGTGAGTTCAGAAGTTAAGAGCTCAACTTAAAAATCTAATACAAGATTGATCCCACTCTTAGTTTTAAAAAAAAGATATTTGCAAAGCATCATACTGTTATAAAATTCATAAGAACAATGTGCTAGATTTTTGCTAAAAACTGAAACATTATTAACTCAACTATGTAGCCAATTCACTAAAAGAAATGAAGGAAAATATACCTGAGTGAAATTTTCAACAAGATATTATTGATCCATGCAAAATCATGGCGGTTCCAACTAATGTTAACCTGAAATAGTGTGACCAAACTACTACCTGATAAACCTACCAAAAAAAAAACATTAATCTAGACAATTATAAAATGACAGAAAAAGAAAAGATGCATTTTAATAAGGTTTTACTTGGTTTTAAAATTGTCTTGGACATATTTTCAAAAAAAAAGAGGGGGAGAAAATTTATTTTTTCTTTCTTGTAAAATAATTTTTTTTTATAAGGTTTTCATTATTGCAGGAAATAACTCATTTAAATTAAATGTTATGTCCATAGTGTTGATCAATATGTTTAATTTTGAGTTTGTTACAATCATTTTCTAATTTATTTATTAGTTAACTTAAACAAATAATTTCTGAAATTTTTACTGATGTCTTTATTCTTTTTGCTTATAAGTGTCTGTGATTGATTTCATTATAGTTGTACTTCAAGGAATTTGTAGGTTACGCCAGTGTAATTAAATAAAATGAATTGGACACGTATATTTATCTTGACTACAGTCTCTAAGTTTCTTACCACCCCAAACTAATTTGCAGTATTATAATGGTCATATTTGTACATTCATTCAACAAAATCCAGAGCTTTGGCAAATTATATCAAGGCTGATCTAGATGAGGGGTTGAGACCTCGAATCAGATCGCACCTCAGCTACGCCACCAACACTCCATGACATAATACCCTATGAATGACATATATGAGGCTACATTCAAGAGTTTCTAGTTCGGATGCTGGCAGTAGAAAAGGGTGGAACATGAGACTCGGAGAATAAATGACTCAATTACTATATAAATAACTAAACGCACACATCTATGGCTACTTAGATAATGCATATGTAGACTTAAACTAACATGATAATTTAAAATATTTACTTGAATGGTAACACCTATGAGTAAGACATTGAGCATGAATATGTTTTATATATATTTATTAAAAGAAATCAATACTAACAATATAGCAATAGCCTTCGTGGTGGGTGATAGTGGTTTTGTCCGATACTGAAGCACTTTCTTTTTTTAAATTTAATTGACTTTTTAAAAAATTTTCATAGCTTTATTTAAAAACATTTTCATTAAAAATGCCTGTCTTATATCCAAATATGTGGAAAGTGATATTCAGTTTATTGATACCTTTCTCTACCTCATATCTTGTGGAATCAGGTTTTAGTGCTGTTAATCATATTATGATCAAAGAAAGAAACCGTCTGAATATTTCTGAAAGAGGAGTCCTACCTTTGTTCCTTACAAAAATTGAGCCAGATATCCAGTATTTAGTTTAGGAGCATCAGCCTCAGGGATCTCATTAATAATTTAATTAATTAAATGTAATTTCATCAGATCTCATGCTTCTATGTATACAAAGTATAAATAAAAAGATAGATTTAACTACAGTAAGTTGTTTTATAAAGATTTATTCTACCAAACTTAGCGAAAGACCAACATAAAGTATTTGGTAAGTAATTATTATTATATGCTTTAGCTGAATGTAATTCTGCTTTATAAATTTTATAAAATAAAGTTACTTCCCTACTTTATAAATCACCATTACTGTGGAACCGGTGGACAGTTAGAAAATTTTCCTACTACCAGATACAAAAGTGGGCGGTAGGTATAAAAAGGTTGACTACCCCTGGTGTAGAAGGTTACATAGCAGGTGTCTAATGATAAGTGGATAGATATAAAATCTCATCTTTACACTTTATACATTTTTATCAATTAATTATTGTGCCTCCATTAATTTGGTTATCTATGGTTAATATGCCTGACTTATGCTATGTCATGCCAAGGTTAAACATACAAGAATTATCATGTTAATTATAACTTATTTATTAATATTACATAATGAGCAATAAGTATACTCCCTATGTAGATCATATAGATAAACTAGATCCAGAGTTCAGATCAATGCTGAACCGAATATAAAGACGAACTGGCGCTTTGCAGTGGAGCTTCCGATACGACGGCGCTACATAAACTAAACAATGGCTGCGACTCTAATGTGCAATTATTCAGGGGTTTCAGTACCAAGTACTCGGTTCCTGTGGACCATACAACTTGCTATCACAAATACATGAACATTTAGTTCAGGTGATCGGAGCAGCTTATATAACAATCTGGACCCTCGTGTTATCTAAAAAGAGATAATGGGGTGGCCCTTAAAACCAAAGCCCATTTTTAAAAGAAAGCTGTCTGAACTAAGAGTAATGGAATGGCCCTTATACCAAAGCTCATTCTAATAAGAAATACATATAGCAAGGTGTAATGCATAGATGTGCTTCATAAAGACACATTCAAAATGCTTTCTAAAATATAAACATTGAAATTAATCAAGTGCTATTTCTTTAGTTTCGATCTGCGAAACTACTGTATGCCCGTTCGTAAATTAGCATACTTAAATATCCTAAAAGGGATTAATTAAATGATATAGTTTACAGTTAAATCTATATACACCTGAGTCTCATTTTATGTGCATTATTATAATATGATTTTGAAGTTATGCGATTCATGTTACTTCTTAATATCTTGAATATTTCACTATATTTATTAGATATCAAGAAATTTAAATTATTAATAACTTATTTTCACTTGAAATACTTTTTTCAAAAATATAACATTATATTAGCAGCTAACGTGAATATGGCCAGAAGCTGTATTTAGAAACTTAACGTTTATGTAAATAACCTACTTATACTAATGAGTAAGTAATAATAATAGATTTATACTTATGTATAAAAATATCGCAATAAATATTCAAAAAATTTAAACTTTTGAAACATATTTTGTTATATATCAGAAATAAATAATCTTTTAGATTTTTAAAATAAAAAACGAAGATTTTATAAACTGAAAATAATCTTTCTAATGATAATGTATAATTTTTTTGTTTTGATTGCCATCTCATTTTTTTTAATATAGAAACAGAAAACCATTAACACAGCACAAGACTGAAAGTGGTGCTAGTTGTACATCACATCACGAACAAAAATAAAGTGGCTAACAGGTTTCTCTGGGCATAATTGCCGAGAGATTCTTGACTTCATTTAAGGAGAAGCCTCAATACATCACATCACAACGAATCTGATTTCTTAACAGTTTAAAAACGAACGCTAGCGTTAATGATTAAAATATTTATGGAAAATGTAAAATTAAATACTGTAGTTAATAAAAGACGTAAAAAAAGTTTGTCTTGTATTAATTTTTTTCAAATATTTGAAATTTTTTATTAGTCATACTTTATTTGCTTATTTGTTAATGCAAATTTTAAAGTAATTTTTCCTTGTTGATTGCTTTTATGCGAATTCTGAAAATTACAGACCTTATCCCCCATTTTTCAAGGTAAGTTAAGTCTATTTTTGTGCATTTTTTTTAATGCAAGTTTTCTATGGAACCTATTTACTGCATAAAACGAGATCCAGGTGTAGTTTATGATAATAAACTAAAAAAAAGGAGGAATAAACGTATTTAGGACTTATCTAGTTATTTATAATATGGTTCAAAATATTCTTGCTATTATCTAACTAAATGCAATCATTTAACATGCAAACATGAATTATACGAAACTAAAACATAGTAGCTCAACATATATAAAAGTAGTTTTCAGACCGGAGATTGATTTATTTAAGATTATCTGTTATAATATTTAATAATATCCACTCTGAGGGATGGCACAGCATAATTAATGAAATATCAAATAAACAAAGTAAGGAACGCATATCTGCAGATTGAATAGATTAAAAATAATAACTAAAATAGTTATTACGATTAACAGAAAGATTATTAGTTAACTTTTAATTAGGGAAGATGTTACATTATTATTTTAAATGAAGGTACATTAAAATATTTAAATCAGTAAGTACCAATTCATTACACAGTTTCAATTATTAATAATAATTTTAACTTAACAGTATGTGCACATTTATAATATAGCTAGCTTTAAAAAATTATAGAAATGATTTATTAAAACTTAGTTTAAGAGCTCTGCGGAAGATTAATTACCGATCATCTTGCTGAGGTGGCTGGCATGGTGTAGGCACTAATATTCACCAATGGGCTGCTGTTTTGAACTCCCTCCATCTCCTAGACCAATTTCCCCACAAGGAAGACCTTATAGGCCTTCCAGCCTCGGGTCTTCATCATCAATTTTAGCATAGCACCTGGCTGTATTTGATCATAATTAAGAGTTAGCTAATTTTGAACTATAGCCAGCTTAAATTTAATAAAAACAAAAGGATCTGGCTTAGCTTTTTACAAGTAGTGCTGGGTTAATGATTTTATCTTTGCTTTTAACATTATTTTTAAAACAGCTTTAAAATTTTGTTTCTCAGTTTACCATTTAAATAGAGGTATTTCTGAGAAACCGGTGACCTTGATTCTCTCTTTTTTAAAAAGAGATTTAAGCTGTCAACATTCTAGCATATACCTAAGACAGACACTCCTGAATTTAAGATTTATATGCAAATATCAACAAATCTGTAAATTAAATAACTTAAAATATAATTTAGAACATCTGTAATGTTTAGCAAATTTATTGCATTACAGTTATCTTCGCATATACACATAGGTGCGCTCCCACATATACGATGATGTTAACAACTTATTTTAAATTTATTAATTTAATCATTTTAAAATTATAACTGCGTACACATGATATGCATACAAATGTTAACATTACTATTAGATGTGCGTGCAGATACAAATACACGCACATACATAAAAATATATGCTATTATAAATATTTTAGTATTAAATTAACTAATATACATGGACTTGGATGGGTTTAAACCAGAGAAAATATACTACTATGGAACATAGTAGGTGAAACAGGATAAATAAATCATACTGTTTCAATACGTGTGAATGTGTGTGGACATCCCAGATGGTTTTCTTCTCTTATCTTGATGATGCTAAGATCCCCACGATTAGATTTAAAAATTAACTTAGTGCTGGCCAGTACATTCATGGTATTTGATGGTCTGTTCATGCTCCACTACTTATTACATACTAATATATATTGAACCAGATGCTTTATCTGCTTCAAAAGTTTCATCGCAGAATTCAAACTAACTTTTGTTTTTATAAAGTTTTAAAGAAAAACTATTTGATAGTTTTATGTTATAGTGCATATATGCAGCTATAATTTAAAATTCTCTAATTTTACTTGTTAGTTTAAAAATAAGCTTCTTTTTTCATTATCTATTTTTGAAAAAAATATTCTAATTAAAAAAGTTTTAATCTTCTGAAGAAAAAAAAAAAAGCATTTTAATTTTGAAAGTTTTGATTGCATTCCTAGGTCTTTTAATTTTTTTTGATTGTAATCTATTTTTAATTTATTTGTAAAAAAAAACAAAAACTTAATTTTGCATTTACTTTTTTAAATTAATTTTGTATAAGATAGGAACTTGATCGGATTTTTAATTGATTAAGTCTGAGATAGATTTGCCCTGGGCAAAAAACTTCTAATTAAAGATGATGCGGGAGATAAGAATGCATATAATTAGCCTTGGAATTTCAGACTCATTATTATTTGACTATTCATTTTTATTCTGCTTGATGCATATTGATTCAGCTTTTAGTTCACTAATAGTGACACCTGTTCGAGTTGCCATGCTGCCATAAATTTCCAAGATTATTGTCCCTACCTGAGTGCAGCCATCGAGAATACCTTTTGTTGTCTATTAAGAAATCCTGCTGAAATTATATAATTGTCTTCCAATTGCTGAAAATCATCTCTGCAGAACATGCCATTATGAATCTTATCTACAACATGCCATGCTAAACCAACCCAAAGACAAATCCTGGATTGTTTCTGCAATATCATGTAGTAAAAGCTTAAACAAGAACTTGATTCAATGCTTGCCTCCAGACTCCTGAACATATAATGGAAACCAAAATCGTCGGAACTTTGAAGTGAAATAAACTTTGTGTGCTGCTGAAAGACATCCACTGAACCCAACCTTATGCCTTGCGGTAAAGAGTTTTCATAATTTAACCAGGGTTTAAGTCTCTTATTAAAGTCTCAGCATAATCTTTAAAGCAACCTATCTTTAATATAAGATTTGTATATCTTTGTTATACAGTTATTAATTTAAATAAGTTTAGTTTGCATTTCCTGCAGACTGCAAATCTTTTGGCTGGCAGTTTATCGTGTGTATTGTTTTTTCTAAATCAGATTTTTTTTCCTTTGTAATTACATAAATCGTAATCCTTTCTTGTTCTATTTTCTTATCTTGTATTTGGTTCAACCTTGAACATGGTAAATCATGAGCTGTTCTGCAGACATGACATTCTTGGTCCCAATGCTTTATTCGAGGTCAAGGAAAGCTCGCCTGTGCTATTTCATTGTATCCCTTACAAGACCGCTTCATTTTTGAAATCTCTAAATAGGAAACTGAAATTAGTTTTTTTATAAATCGCTAGCAGGAACAGTATAAATCCCTCTTTAAAACATAGGTGGGAAAACAAACTTATCTGCCAGGGTGTTTAATGTTTAATTTTCAATACTCTCATACTCTCTCTGATAAATACTCTAGAAGAATCTAGGTTAAACTTTCGTATTTTATTTGTCCGAGATTTATTTATTTTCTTGAATTTAATAAACTGTAACATTATTTAAAATTAGTTTGGCTGATGTTGTCTCTGTATTCTTTTCTCATCTGAACAATTTTAAAGATCACTTCCTCTCCCTGAGTCTAGCTGATAGCATTCACCACCATCAACTTTTGAATACCGTAAATTAAATTTTCTACGTCATTAGTGATCTAGTAGTGCCCTCGGTGATCAAAATAAGATATAAGTGGCCGGTACAATATATATATGCTTTGTATAACAAAATTAAAAAACAATCACATAGCTATGAAATCTGAAACAATTCTGGATGAAGTTGAACTGCATAATTAATTTATCTAATCTTGCAAAATAAAGAATTTGTAGTACATCTAATCTCTATACTTTGCAGAGCAGTCTGATTTGCTATTCTGAAATGTGTTCAAATCTCAAATATTAAAAACCTTCCTTTTCAATTATAAGCACATGCTTTTAATATGTAGTTACTTTTATTAAAATACTCCCTCTAAGCTTAATTCTATGATTAATTTTATCCATTATGCTTCTATCTACATTAATAATCTGATCAAGATTATTAACTTCTAATTCATGATAATCGATCTTTATTTTCTTCTGAAAAAACTGATTTAAATTTACTTTGAGTTTATTTATCTTTAGTTTTACTTTCATCTTATAATTCTTGCAACATTTCATATAGTTTTGAAACATCATTTGCAAAAAACAGCTACATCCTTTTATAAAATCTAGGTGACTTAAATAATCATCTACTTTTAATCCCTTAACTGCCCATTTTAATCCACAAAATACTTCTTGTAAAATTGTTGCCAAAAGTTTTGGATATCGAATTAACTGTCATAGACCCGTCTCAATATTAACTTTAGTATAACCACTAATCTAATCCATGCGTTTTCATTTTGATAAATATCTTTAGACTACAGTATTCTGGGTTTATATCTTGATGATCCAATGCATTAAAAAAAAAATTTGTATAATCAAACACCTTTCCAAATAACTTATACAAATCCATAGCATAATAGTAACTAATACTCATTGGCCCTTCCTGTAATTTTTTCAATACCTGGATATGATCCAATGTGCTAAAGTTATTTTTAAATCCATCTTGTATTTTTTATTGCTTAAATTCTAAGGATCACTCTAGTGTGAGAATTATCTTGGTAATGATTTTATATATAACAGATAAGACTAATAGGTCTGTAATTTCTAATATCTTGATATATATTGAACCTTATATGTGCTTTTATAAAACATGTACAATATAGATGTTTTAGACATACATATACAATATGTGTAGACATATATAATTTTATCAAAAAAAAAATTTAGATATTAAAAAAAATAATAAAAAATAAACTATAATTAAAATTTTCTAATCAAGGTAACTTTACCTTTTGTTAAAAACAACAACGAAAAGGATTTAATAATTTTAACTACTTAACTGAAAAAAGTACATCAGCTCTTTGATTATGAGATTTTGCAAATGCAAAAATTTCTTTTTTATTATTTTTTTTTATTAGTATATATTATACCTAGCCTCTTTTGCGTCGTCTTGTAATTTTTTATAAACATCATTTATATAAAATCAATAAAATATTTAATGTTTATAATAACGACTCAATCAGAACTTTGTACCTCCCTCTTACACAAAATCCTATCACGGGGCTGTCGGTACCTCGGGTAGAGTGGTCAATATCATTTGCAAACATTTGCCAATAACATTAATACTCGTTTACTAGATTACACATTAGCCAATCAAACTTTTTATTTATTTAAAGGAAAAAATCCAATGGGCGCCAGCCGACCTTTGTCGACAAGTCTGCTTGACCAATACGATCTAGTACCCGCTCCCGCTAGCTCAGCTACAACAATCAATAAAATATATACTCCGCCTACCTAAAAATCAATTTACGAATCTTTCTCTGCGCTAATTTTCTCGCTTTCTTTTTTTTTTTTTTATTTAATTCAAATTTAATTTAAGTAATCACTAACCCATTAAGTCTCCATTTACGCTATTTCACTTCGTTTGGTCTTATAATATAATTAATTACACTTTTGTTCAAGTTTAGATAATATTTAATACAACCAAAATATCATATTATACATACATTTAGAAAATAATTATACGCACACAATTATATTTGAAATCACAATAAAATCTCTGGGTAATGGAGCTAAAGACAATTAGTAATTATTGTTCGTAACATAAAGTTCAGAGTTTATTATTCCATATATTATTATGGCTTTTAATTAGTGAATTAAAATGAAATAAATATTACCTAGCTTTCTCCTTTATGCAAGGTTCCGAGCGTAGCTTCTGATAGTATTTCCTTCGGTCAGTTAGCGCTAACTCTTTGCAATCCTTTTCCCGATGTCGTTGGGATCCTGTGGGCTTCACCGTGGACACTCCGTTTCCTTCTTGTTTTACGCGAACATAATCGACATTCGAACTGACTGCTGTTGGTATTGCATGGAAGGATTCGGCCGGCTGTTCACACGATGGGTTTAACAATGCAGCATTATGTTTTATTTAACTTTAGACGTATATTAATAATATGACTATGAAATTAAGAATAAATCAGAATCAAATTTTAATCACAATATCAAATTCAATCTAATAATTCAATACTCTAATAATACAATAGAAAATTCGCCCCTTTTATATTTTACGGTCCTTATCTTGCGGATTCAATCTACATTCTGAATTTCTGCTATTGGACAATTATTTCTTTTCTTTCGACTCTCTACACAGTTTCATTGGTCATTCTTTAGATGATTGCAAATTTCAATTTCTTTGTTAGAGTTATTTCACTAACTAGCCGTTTAATGGAAATTTCTCATGTTTGTCATTAGCTCCCATTGTTCACTACATTCCTTTGGTTATATATATATATTTTTTTTATTATAAGACAAAACGAACTCCACCTTGCTTTTTTTTCTTTTTTTAAAAGCAATCTTAAATCAAATTTCAATTAAATCAAATTTTTAGTTAAATCAAGTTTTAATTCTTTAGGTTTTATTTAAATATGATTCAAAATTATATCTTATAAAACTGTCTAATTTATGCTTTTAACGATAAACCCTTCTATGAGAAAAAAAAATTCTTTTTATTCTTATTTTACCCTATAAGACCTTTTATTTTTATTAAATATTTAAACAAATCTTTTATCAATTTATATTTCTCCCAAAATTATGTGTAACTCCGAAGAAAGCACCCTCCTTCCTGATGTATCTCGGTACAATATATATTTAGAAATTTGCCACATAATTCAGGTCATCCTTCTTTTTAATAATTGTTCCACCTTTTCTTGTTGAAGTATTTCATCATACCCAAGTTATTTCTACTTGCCACCTGGTTATTATATGATGAGCTTAATTTCTCTTAAGGTCATATGCAATTTATTTTATATTGAGAATTATTCAATCATAGATTTAAATTATTATTTTCAATCTGTACTTTGTGTGAAAATAAGGAAACAATATACTTTTGATCCTTGCAACAATTTTCTGCAACTCTAGTTTTGATGTTTATGTTTTCTGTAAATTTATAAATTTTTTTATTATATAAAAAAAAAAAAAAATTTACAAAAAACAAAAACATCAAAACTGGTAGGCAAATTTGAAACATGCTGAAAAATACCTACTTAATCATGGGTAAAAATGTGATTTACAGAATTATAAAAAATTCAGTATTTCTAAGATAAAAGCATTAAAACATCACATCATCATTTCCTCTGCTACCCAAACTGTTAAAACAGTAGCAAACTCTCCATAGTAGTGCGTGCAAGACTTAGTAATCAATGCATCTAAAAAAATTTGTGCATAAAATCTCTATCTAGTGCATACTCATTCAATATAACCAGAGTAATTTCTAGCTTGTGATTTTCATCAATTAGGAGCCTTGGATCAGAGACCACTGCATTCAGATCTTAGAATATAACACAACCCTCCAACAGCTTGCCTTTTATCTCTTTAATCAACTATAAAAGTATGAGCCCAAGATGAAAGCATAATGTATTAATCCAAGATAAATTCACTTGTATAATCAAATAGTATCTGAACCCAGTTCAGTATCTATAAGTTTGGATATCTCTGGTTTTTTAAAACCTAGTCACCATAATTCCTATGGCAAGATTGATATAAAGCCACTAAAACATCACATGATCACAATTTCTTGCACTTACCCAAGCTGTTAGAACAATAGCAAACTCTCCATACAGTAATACTATCCAGTTAGATTCTAAGATCTAGGTGCAGTGCTCTCAGATCCAAGACTCCTCATTGATGAAACCCACAAGCTAGACACTAGTCTGGGATATTGGATTTTATGCACAAACCTTTCATCCATTGATTATTAAAGCTTGTACTGCTGTATGGAGAGTTTGCTGTTTTAACAGCTTGTGCAAGCCTAGGAAATGGTGATCATGTGATGATTTAGTTTTATACCAATTCTGCCAATAAGATTATGGTGAATGTGGTTTTTAAAAAAATCATTTACTACAATGAATAGATACTGAACTGGGTTCAGATCAATATGACTTCACAAGTGAATCAGCTTGGATAGAAAAGTTATCTTAGGTTCCTAGCTTTAAAATTGATAAAATAGGTAAAAGGTACCCACTGATGAAAGTCACAAGCTAGAAACTAATCTAGAGATACTGATTGAGTAGATACTAGATAGGAATTTTATGCACAAACTTTTTTGATTACTAAGGCTTGCATTGGGTGTGAATACTTTATGGTGAGTTTGGTACTATTTCTAAGATAGTGAATACACCTAGATATTAAAAATTTGCATTAATACATAGTACTATTTCATAATAAAAATATGCTTGCTGTAAAATAGTGCGCAAAATTCCTTTAACCCACTACAACCAAAAAAGGTTAAAACATCAAAAAACACAGGATTTGATATTTAATATATTTTTAAACACAATATTGAAAAACATATATAAACTGTAACTTTCATATCACACAACCTGAAATATTACATGATCACTATCTCCCATGCTTGCTCATAACTGTTGTTAAAATAGGCAAAACTCTCTCCATACAGTAATGCCACTCAAAGCAAGACATAGATCTAGGTGCAGTGCTCTCAGATCCAAGGCTCCTCACTGACGAAGGTCACAAGCCAGAAATTAGTTTGGGGATATTGGATGAGTGGGCACTAGATGGGGATTTTATGCACAAGCTTTCTGGCATCCATTGATAACTCTGTCTTGCTTTGAGTGGCACTACTGTATGGAGACAGTTTTGCCTATTTTAACCTGAAATATTAATTGATAAAAAACTTAATTATAAATTAAAAGAAAATGCTACTAAACCCTTTACCAGTAAATATCCCAACCAAAGTATATAGCAAGGATGGAAAACTCACGCTCCGTAGTTATTAAAGTAATACTATTTAAGATAAAATTACAACACAATCGATATTGATGAAGGAATGATAAATTACTTAATTTTATGTCTATTACGCTTTATTTTTTAAGTGAAGAAAATACTGTATAATAAATCCTTTAGAAAAAAAAAAAGAAGAAGAATTTGCTGTAAATTATTTACATATATATATTGTCAAATTTTCACGTTTTTTTTTTTTAAAAACTTAAATGATCAAAAAATGTGATGCCAAAGAGCATAAGATGATAAAAACTTAATAAAATGAAAGTATTATTAAGCAGCTATTAAAAGTGAACTTACTTCATTATTAAGAAGTCCAAGTTCTTTTAATATTTTTCTGCTTTCGGCAATATTCTTAAGTCTAAGTTGTTCATAATCACTTAATACATTAGCCATAATGAAAATAAAACGAGTGACTGATATTGTAGTATAATTATTAAAAGTTTCTACCACGCTGATTTTGCCGCTTCAATTATCACATGACCAAAAACATGTGACGAGATGAAGTTCTTACAATGGATGATATTGGCGGGAAAATTGCCGTCATCTCGATCGTCGTTAAATTATCACATTGCTATAAAATTGTCATCATTTTAATCCTATGATAAATAATGATTAATAATAATTAAAAGCTGATTTCTATATAAATTAATAGAGTGAATAGGAAAAAAATTACAACAATGTATTGACTACGCGAGATTCCTAATGTTACACCGCTATCGTAATGGTGCTGTATAGTATGAAGTTTTAAATATTACATACTAAAATGTGAAACTTGGCTTACATTATTTTAAAACATTAGGGTTTCCATTGTAAAAGATTTAATATTTTTTACAGTTTTAACTATACTAAGAATTTATAGCGTATTTATGTGTGGTATTCATTTAATTAAATTCATTAGCAGCTTATTCGCAAATGAGTATGCTATTGCAAGAAGAAAAGAAACTAGTTTAGAAATGAGTTTTGCGATGACTACAAACCAATCTATGAAAGACAAATTCGTCCATATGTAGAACATGATCCATTTTTTTGTTTATTTGATACTTTGCAATGCTGTTTTAATTTCTGCAAAAAATTTTCTGAAACATTTAACAGAGCCCACTGCCATATTTTCCGATTATAAACATTGCATTTCTTTAGAGCAGGGATGCCCAACCCGTAGCTCGCGAGTCACATGTGGCTCGCGTAACTGTTTAATGTGGCTCGAATTGCACTCTTCAAAAAAGTAAACATTTTTACAATACAAACAATAACGATATGCAGTGTCAGGTTTCACATTAAATAAAATATATTTTTCCTGTAATTGTAATTTATATGTATGTTACCAAATTTTTAATAAATAAAATGTATTTACATTTTTTTTCTTTTTAACATATTACACCATTTTTTTTTTTTGCTGTACACGTTTGGTTTGGTGCTATATATATATTGTGTTTAGTGCTCTTGTATATATTGTTGTTTTTATCGAGAAAGATCCTTGTAGACGTTTGGTTTGGTGCTGTATATATATTGTGTTTAGTGCTGGAAATAGTTTTTATCGAGATAGATCCATGTACACGTATATATTTTGCTGTATATATCGATGTTTAGTGCTGTAAACAGTTGTTTTTATCCGTGTACACGTATATATTTTGCTGTATATATATATTGATGTTTAGTGCTGTAAATAGTTGTTTTTATCGAGATAGATTCGTGTACACATATATATTTTGCTGTATATATTGATGTTTTCATCGAGAAAGATCCGTGTACACGTTATTTTGGCCACATTAGAAACGGCGGATTGATACCAATGTGAATAGGCCGTCCCCCCCACCTATCTCCCTACATTGCAGGTTTAGTACCCAAGTACCATGTTTATAAATGTAATATGAAAAATGTAATATATAATTGTGGCTCCCCAAATTTTTTTAAATTCTCAACTGGCTCGCGTCAAGTTAAAGGTTGGGCACCACTGCTTTAGAGTGTCTTATAATGTAAACAGGGCCATGAAAAACCATTCTCTATCATAAAACGCCCATTTGGGTTTAAACTTGTATTATTTATTCATTATGATTTTACAATAAATCACATTCAGCAAAAGTAAAAACATTTATTGATTTTATGATCTTGCTATTGTAATTTTACAGGGAATCCTTAAATAAAAGTTATCTTATGCCTTTATATTGTGTCAGTAGGATGTTCAAGCTTTACTTTCATACAATAAATTAGCTAAAGGTAATAGCTGTAATAGTTATTTCCCTGGGATAAAATATCTTTTAATTTGTTAAAAGCAAAAATAGATATTGGAATACGTTTTGTATCTCAACATCTAATTACTTGTATATTTATCAAAATATTCAAATTGATTTATATGCTTAAGTTGACCATTCAAACAAAAGTTACTGAGCTTTACTGGCAAATAAAGAACCTTTATGAAAAATAATTATTACGTCAAAATTTTTATATATATTCAAAATATTAAATACATTCTGTAGATCATTTTTTGAAGTGGCAAAAATAATATAATCATCAACATACCATAAATTTAGAAGGTAAGAAAATTAAGTTTTTGTTTCACTATTAATTGATTCAAATTAAAAATTTCATCATCAAATCTGTATTGCATTTTGATGAGTTTCGTTAAATTACCTATAAATAGTTCCAAAGACCATTGTCATAAAAATTGAAAACAAATTTAGAGTACACATTCTTGTTTGACACCAATTTTCATTTTAAATACCTCTCCTTTTTTAATCTGTACTAATATCATTTCCTCTCTTCCCATTATATAGAAACTTTATAATATGAAGAAACTTAGGGGATTAATTTTAAATAACGCCAGAGATCTGTTGATAAATTTAATCAAATGCCTTAAATAACATTAATAAATTAATATCTAAATCATTCTTTGCTACCATCACTTATCTTATAATTGCCTGGCAACAAAAATCATATTCATAGTGCTTGATTCTGTAAAGCTACATTGAATCTTCAAAACCTTTGCTGTAGTAAGTAGTAATGATATTCAACAATGTGTATACCTTTATTTTGAAAAATTAGAACAAATCCTTAAGATCAGATAACATAACTTTATGAATCCATATATTTGTTTATATCATCCAATATTTTTAAAATTAATATATTATCACTACATTTTAAAACTTCAAGTATTTCATCAAGATCTGCAGCCTTCTCACTTTTAAGATTCCAAAATGATGTTCAAATCTAAATAAGTAGATAAAATGGATATAGCATTAAAAGTCATCATCTCATTTCTTATATCATTATTCAAAAGAGTCAAAATACTATTTCCACTTATTCAAATATCATTGTCATTCTGCCAGAGCTAATAAGACTGACAACATTTTTTTACACCCATATATTATTTTTAGTATATATAAAAAAAAACTAGGGTATTCTCAATCAACAAATGTCTATTTTCTTTGCAATTTTAATCCGTCAATCATTGAACTTCTACCTTTAAATCTCAATATTTATCATGAAACTTTATATTTATTATTCTGCCAAGGAGAATATGCAATAGTTTTCTTTTTAATCAACTCATTAATAATAAGATTATTGTTAAAAAATCAGTCATGATTCTTTTAGTGAAACCAAAAATAAATTTGTATCCATAACATATGCCTCAATAATATAACAAAACATCCAAATTTTCAATTTAGTGTTTAATATGATTGGAATAAGTCATATTTTTTAATACAACTATTATTTTAATCTTGGATTGTACTAATTGTGTGATCTATCCAATAATCTGCACTTGTAAGTGCTCATGTAATATGAATTTCTATTGTATTCTGACTCCTAACTGATTTCATCTATTAAATACCATTGTTGTGAGCAAAGATATATCCATGTTCCTTTATTGAAATTTTTCATGATCTGTTCTAACAGTCTGTGTTTGAAAATGCTCAGTAATATGAACTCTTGAATTCAGACTCCTAATTATAATTTATTAAATACAATGGTTTTGAGCATGGATGTATCCTTGATAGCAATTTTTTTTGTCTAAAAAAGTGTTTATGGTAGTCAGTCATTATTGTGCAAAAAATTTGTTAACAGCCAGATCAAAGTCCACTACTTATACCAATGCTTAAATTAAAATATCCAAGAAGATCAATTTGATTTTTTTAGTATTTCTATAATAATGCTATCTGGCAAAGAATAAAAGCTTTAGTTCTCTAAATATAAAATTGGAGTGTATGCAGTAAAATGCTAATGCTAAATTTTAATAGCATTAGACTTTCATTAATAGATCAAGGAATTCTAAGAATTGAAAGTACTATATTAAACTTTGTAGCATATTAAACACCATGGTTTCTTCACGCATTGGTTGATCTGTCTTTCCAAAACCGTCTAACCATCTATCTGTTCTATTAAACTTTTTCCCTCTAGAAATTCAAATTTCCCTGAGAGCAGCTGTGTCAGTATTATATCTTGACACCTTCTTAGCCACTACTGCAATCCTCTGTTTTGGTCTTGAAGAGTTTGTATCAAGTAAAAGTTACATATTCCATGAACCTATATGTAGAAAATAAATTTGTCATATTTATTTTTGATAGTATTAGTTCTGCCTTCTGCTTTACCACTGTTATTGATAATATAATTTGTATTATTTTAATGAATAATCTCTTAGATATGGCAATATGCCCATACTTTAAGAAGTATACCATTTTAAATTATATTTTCTAGACTTCTTCCATTTTTATGATAGGCAGGGAGATGCCTAAGTAGAACTGCCTAAACATAAATTTTGTCAGCTAAAAATCCTATATCAAATCCAATTCTAAACTGACTCATTTGTGATTCTACTGTCTACTAAACCTGTCCCTATCATTGCTTTCTTGATACTTGAGGATTTAATTTTAAAAGCAAATAATTAAAACGGAATTTGGAATCAGTAATGCTGTGTATGTAGTTAAAGGATGGAAATATGGTTCCCATTTTCACAGAATAGAGAAATGATTAATAGCATGAGAGGATCATAATGATCCGAATCTACACTAATTTAAATGACTAATGAAGGAAAGGAAAGAAATGGAAAAGACTATCAGAATCACTACCTAACCTTTGTTGAATCAACATTGTGTTCAACAAGGCAACAAAAGGTACTATAGTCAGACAACCCCTATTAATTGATAACTTGAGCACAGCACTTAAGTGATAATTGTATAAATTCTATGAATACATGGAGATTTGTATTTCTAGTAAGTCATTTAATTAAATTTATGATAAACTAAGATTAAGTTATTTTGCAGTAAAGAAGAAATAGAAATTAAAAATAACTTAATATATTAAAGTGATTAATTTGTTGATCAAAGTATCAATTTGTGATTTATAGTAACAAATTTTACTTACTCAAAAAACAATAGAAAATAAATATAACTGTTTCATTAGAAACTAGAATAGAGAAACTGCTGAATTAATCACTAGCTATTTCAAAGAAGATTAAAGAAATAAGACTAGCAAAGATATAACTCAGTAAAATAAGAGCTTATACCCAAGTTTGAACAGGTCATTTTGATTTCAATTATTTTTTATATAAATTTATGACAGAATTTGCTATACATATGTAAGTATAATAATTATAGAATTAAGTTATTGTATTATCAAAGAATATTTAATCTGTTGGGAAAATATTATTAATAAATAGTTATCCATTAGCATTTCATGCAGTCATGTCTGTCATATCTATCTATCTATTTGAACCACACTGCAATTTGCTATATGTATTTAAGTATAGTAATTGTAGAACTAATTTATTGTATTGTTAGAGAATATTTAAATTAGCATATGCAATTGTGTAAATTATATCTATTTATGTTTGGATTATCTTGTAAAAATGTAATTGTGACAGCTATTATTATATTTGTCTGAAGGTTTGTGATGATGGTATATTATTACATGTGATATGTTGGACTATTTCCATCATCTATGAGTGAATACTCAAAGATAGGAATAGGCAATGAGAAAAAAAAAATAGATGTAATTCAACTGTGTAATCAAATCTAAGATGAAGGTAGTAAACTTGAAAATATTTGTGCCTCTAAATTGTATCGGTGAATAACCCTATGATATGGCAGTTATATATAAAACATTTTATTATAAATGAAATACAAGGTGATAAGTTTAAAAGCTGTTGTAATTAAGCATGATTATGATAAACAGTCGTAAAATAAGATTAAATATTTATTAATTAAAACAAATATGCAAATGCATATTCACAATATATACAACTATTATGCCTTGGACTGATATTGTTGGCTTGGTATAATCTTTAGTTGCTATGCAACTATTAATGTAAGGGACTTAATACTTTTCTAGATTTGCCTATTACTTTTAGTTGCATTGTGACAACTTGCTCATGAGTAGGTACAGTGACACTTCTGACTGTTCTGTGATAGCTTGCTTTTTGTTTAGGTATGATGACACTTCCAGCTGCACTATGACAGTTTGTCTCATTTTTGATTTAGGTTCTAGAAGCTTCCAGTTTTAAGGTGCACTTGTCTCACTGCTTTAGCTGTATAGCAGACAACATATTTACTGTATTCAGGTCTGACAGTAAATTATTGTGATGTCACTTTACCTCTAACTGGACTGACTATTTATAGCCAGATCCCCTACATAATGAAAATTGGATTCACTGAACATTATCATCCATTGGTCTGTATCTGCCATTGGATGTGTTATCTATTCATATATTTATTACTGTGTTGCTTTCTGGCTTCGTCGAGTTCGGTGACTTCATCAGCAGGTCTGATGTCTTCATTTGTAGATCTGTTAACTTTGAATTTTACAGACTTATCACTGCTGACTCTTCCCTGTTGATTGGTGATGTATAGTTTAACTTTGGTGTTACTGTCCATCCACTATTTGAAAAACCACAGCTTGCACTCCTTTTAATTTGATCACTGCTGTAATCCATTTGGTAATTTCTTTAAACATATGACCTAGGACTTGAGTGCCTATCTGCATTTTAGCACTTTTATTTTCATAGATCAACCGATGTTTCAAATCCAATTTGGGTAGACTCTTTTTGATTTTATTGTTGTGAGATGATTCACTTTAGTCACTGAGAAGCTGAAGTAATTATACCAGTCATGGCCTAATAAATTGCTCTGCTTACGAGAAGACACAACAAGAGGCAAATAAATTGTTTTACTTAGACATAATAAATTTAACTCTTGTTTGACCTAAGAGTGATATTTGATTGCATTGATAGTAATCACTCTCCTGTTAGGATGCAAACAATGTTTACTTTTTCTATTAATGATAGCTCAGATCAATGCAGATCCTGTGTCCAATTGC
Source organism: Epiperipatus broadwayi (assembly GCA_028023455.1). NCBI lineage: Eukaryota > Metazoa > Onychophora > Udeonychophora > Euonychophora > Peripatidae > Epiperipatus > Epiperipatus broadwayi. The sequence continues at coordinate 151,448 of JAQFVV010006833.1, forward strand.
ATTGTTATTGAGATATCATTGATAATAATTCTACTTTTGAAGGCCAATTCAATGTCTCACATTATTTATACAAACAGTTGAGTTTATATTGTCTTTCATGCTTTTGAAATGGACTCTTCCATTTTTTTCTGAGTTATTTGGCTTTTCTTTTTAAAACAAGTAGCATTTATGGGATCGACATGCTTACAATATCTATACCCTGTATCCCGGTGTGGACATTCAGTGTGTATTGTTTTGCTTTGTTTGTTTTTGCTGATTTATTCAGGCAGTTATTTTTTTTATTGTCAACTGTTTAATTGTTTGGCCCAGTTTTCTGATTGACAAATTTAATACTGTATTCCATTTTCTCCAATGGAAATGCCTTACTCACTGCCTGTGAGACAGCTGAATCAAATATGATATCGGAGTCTATCAATAGCTTGACCTTAAGATTGTGGTCTTTCATTTCCACAAATGAAATGATCTTTCAAGGCTTCATTGAGGAAGTCTTTAAAGTTGCTGTTAAGAGTTAGCTTTCTGAGTTTAACAGCAAAATTCCCCTCCCCTCTTGTGCACAGATATTGAAATGATATCTACATTATCATTGAGGTTTAGGAAGAAAAGATTGGACAGTAGAGATAGTGCTTGTATCAAACTCATCTCTGCTGGAAGTATTGGGGCTGCATGTGATCATAATACTTCGTAGGTCTAAGATCCACATATAGACTATAGATGCAAATATGGCTAATTTAAGACAGGCTTTTTGATTTGATTAGCTTCCATATCGAAAAGCATTCTATCCATGTAGGATGGCCAATTTTTAGGCCAGGCTGGATCAAACTCTTCTAATGAATAAATTGCAGCCATTTTGATTTTTTCTTTCTCTATTTCTGCTGTGAGAGAAAAAAAAAATGTTTGCCTTTTGTTTATAGTTAATGAGTAACTACTCGCATTTGATTTTTTCTAAATTTCTATTGATGCGCTAATAATGTTAGTTGTTAATTTTTAATAACACAGTTCTAAACAACCCATGGGGTGAAGATTCTGTCTTTATAGTTGAGCAACCACTCGTATTTGATTTTTTATTGATGTGTTATTAATGTTAGCTGCCAATTTTTTAATAATAAAGATTTAAATGGAGATAAGACCTGTTGTGACTGCACCAACTGCTGTGTTCATGCATGATTATGATAAATACAGACTCATAAATATGATTAAATATTTATCACTTAAAACAAATATACACATACTTATTTGTACTGTATGCATAAAACTATTATATTTTCGCCTGATACTATTGGCTTGGTATTGCATTTAGTTACTGTGAAATTAATATTACTTCATGTACTTTTCTAGATTTACCTATCACTTGGAATTGTATCATGACAGCTTGCCTCATGATTAGGTACAATGACACTTCCGTTGTGACAGTTCCTCATGTCTGATTTATGTTCTTGCAGTTTCCAGTTCTAATGAAAATGTGCCTCATTGTGTCAATCATATAACAGACATCATGCTTATTATCATTTAGGTTCTGGCAGTAAATTATTGTTTTACTTTATCTCCAACTGGACTGACTTTCTAGTCAAGTCCCCTTCCATAATAAAAACAATTAAATTCAGTGAGCATCATCACCCATTGGCCTATATTCGTCATTGGATATGTTATCTATATTCATACATCTATTGGTCTAATCACATAGTGCATTATTATGAATTATAGGTGAAGTTAATTTGAAGTAATCATTAACTGATAAGAGTTATAATGAAGCAATTGAGAGAGTACTAATACACGATTGTGTTCTCAATTGTTTTAAATAATTTTATATAAATGGAGCTTCAGAGTAACAGCATATTAAAATTCTCAAACAGAAAAAAAATCATCAAGGGAGAACAGAAAAAAAGGTGAATCTGTTAAAATGTTACTATTGCACAAAACAAGAATATTTTTAGCTAGAAATTATAAATAGAAGCCAAATACCATAAAGTTTGTACAGCCATAGATCATTTGTTCCAGGAATGTAGAAAGATTTGGTAGAAGGGAAAATGTTTAAAAACCCCAACAATATAACATGCAAAATAAAGTAAATGTATGCATTGAAAATATGGACAGAATAAAAGTTTGAACCAATAATGGGATCATTAAAAATGTTTGCCCAGTTCATTTTCATGAAAACTGATAGCAAATCAGGAATCTCAGTGTAATGATATAACATTTGGAAATTACTTGTGGCCAGTTGTCAAAAGCCTTATAAATAAAATTAAATATATCTGAGATCCCAAAATTTGAATGGAAATCAAATTAAAATAAAGCAAATAGTGAGAATATCCTAAAAACTAAAGGACAGGATTAAAATTAGTACTATAAAAAGTATAGGATTGAAAGTAATTTAAGCTATTGGATATTACATTTTTCATTGTATTTAAAAGTATTCAGGAAAATAAATTCAGGGTTGAATGAAAGTAGAACTTAGAAAATGCTAAAGCAATAATATGAAAACTGTGGTAATTCCTTTTACCCAAAAGACAAATATTGATGAAACATTAAAGGAACTGAGTAATAAAGATATTGTTAATACATGCTGAAAATTCAGGATGGTCAACACTAATTATTAGCAAATCTAGCTACAAATTCATATTTATTGTACAATAATAATTTTGAATTGACTGCACACCCAGTTTCTGATGATTAGCAAAAATGTGTTTCCCTTGGAAATGTCAGAATGGGCACCATTTATCATAATTATTGGAAAAGCCTGGCTTCCAAATTCATATTTGCAGTAATAGTAAATTTAAATTAAAACATGTATACTCAATTTCTAATAATAATGCTCATAAGTCTAGTCCAATACAATCATTTGCCATTTAGTTTTATGGCAATGAACATCTTTCAGGCCAAAACATAATTTGATGAAGGGGATTAAGAACCTGATCCCATATTTTAAGGATATTTTAATTACAGCAAAGGCAAAGTTATTGAAAGTAAGGATCAAGAAAGTATGCAAAAATATTAAAATTTGGTGCCAGATTGAGTGAAATTAATTTCATCTAAGCATTACTGAAATTAAATTTGTAATGCAGGATTATCTCTAAGAGGGGGGCTGTCCCTGAGATGGTTTGTGCAGCACAGAAGACACCAAGGTAAAAAAATCAAAAAAATTACAGGTTTTTCTAAAATTAATTATTTACTTGGAATGATATGGGTTTTTTTTTAAAAAAGCACAGCTTGTTATTTTATTTTCAAAATCTGAATGCAAATAAATAGTCACCTATTTGTATTCATTAGAAATAGGTCATAGGTTAGAAAAGGGTAGTATAAAAATGATTAATTATACAAGTAATAAAAGGAATAGGAAAATTAAAGAGGCAATATTGATTAAAAATATAAAACCAAATCTTAATAGGGATTTTGGAGTAAAAATAATTATATGAATAATTAGTTATTATTATTAATAATAGTTTGAATATAAAAAGGTGTAAAAATAAAGTTGAAGAAAATGATGATAGAAGGAGTTGTTAATATAAGAATTTTTGAAATTTTGTTAGTTGGTTTTTGGAAATAGGATTATATTAAGTATTTAATAATATAATAAAAAGGTAATTTATAATGTAAAAAAGTTAATAGTTAAATATATAATAAAAATGAATGTTTAGAAGTAATTAAGAAAATATAATTAAAAAAATAATGATAGTAAAGATTAAAGTTTTAAAATTATAATAAAATTGATTTAGAATAATTTAATAATAAAATACTATGAATAAAATAAAATGAGTTAAAAGTAGAATAATAAAATGGAAAATGATTATTTATAATGGTCAGGCTAAGATAATGTATTGATTGTCGGATTATTTATTTAGATATTGTAGTTCTGATGATGACTGCTTGACAGTCAAAACTGTAAGAGTAAAGTTTTGGTGTAAAAAATTGTATTGTTAAGTGTATAAGAAAGTTGGAAATGATATCAATTGAAACATTAATAAAATAAAAACCCTGAATATTCAAACTCCTCATATATGTCAACACTCGTGGTGGTTACAGGAAAATTTCTGGCAATGCTGCAGTTGAATAGGAGATTAAAGAAGAAATTAGGATCATTTGTGCCACAAGAAAAAAAATGGAGTAATTAATAAATACATAGTAGGCCAAGAGATTTGTATTAACAAATACTTATAGAAAAATCTAAATAGTTGGTGTTATCACAAAGCTATTGTACAAACAGGTAATGAAGAAGCAACTCTGAGTTGATATGTAAAATTACATTCAAAACGAAATATAAAATACAATTAATGGCTGTAAGAGAACAATCTCAAAACTTGAAAAGTAAAGAAAATAAATGATCAAACTTATTTAATAAATAATAGAAAACCGTTTCAGCAAAATTGAAAATAAAAAAAGGACTATGCAAGTCATCTAGAATCAGTTTAAGAAGAAACTTGTTCAGAGCAAAGAAAAAGAATCTCCAAAACACCTGCAGGAGTATATATAGAACAAGGGTGACGATTCAAATTTCTCTAAAATAGAATGATATATGTGTGTGCATATATATAAGGATATACAGCTTTCCCTTTTAAACTTATAATTCATTTCTTAATTTGTATATAAAGATTTTCCTATATAATCTGTAATTCATTTTTTAATTTGATCATCTAAATTTTATCTATTTATTGCTGTTGGATTTACCCAAAGCTCTACTATTTTTTCTTTCATTTTTATTAACGATTCTCGTAATCTTCCAACTATCTAGAATGTCTCTTCTGTTCAATAACAAGATTAAAATTTTTTGTCCTAATCTTAAAATTATTTAATTTGTCAATTTATAAATATCTCTTGCTTTCTCTACCCGTAATTTTTTAAAAACTTGTATTGACTCTTTTGCAATTCTTTTTAAATAAATATTAATTTTTTTTTCATCTAATTATAAATTTTTACCTTCCTTTTCAATCAATTTAATTTATTCATTAAATATATCTTTATATTTGATACAGTATTTCCAAATTTTTTTCTATCATTCTTTTATTATTTATATATTTTATTTTATTTATTTAATCTTTTTTTTCATTCAGCTATTTTTCTTTTTCCCCATAAAAATTTCCCACTTATTTTGATTAGGTCATGTGACATCTGATTTGATTTTTTTTTAATTTCCCACTTACTCTCCTAACTTTATTATACCACTCTTTCATAGTTCAATATATAACTAATGAACATTTCTTTTTCCAATACTTTTATTTTATCAATACAGCAACAATAATAATTATTTGCAATCATATTTCTATATTGCAGTCTGAATAAGTCTATATATATATAAACATACACAATATTATGAATAGTTAAAGAATAATTATTCAAATACTGTAGTAATATTATAATCATCTAGTTCTAATATTCTTAAGATGTACACAAAAATAATTAAAATTAAGACTATTTAAATCTTAAATCCAATTTTAGATTTAGAACTGGATGTCTGGGACTAGGCCATTCTTCTATTGGACTATGCTTTAGTCTGTTTTCTGAATTGTTTATTTGATCTTTTGAAGTAGTCAAGGCTCTTGCTACATTTATGCCTTTTCCTTCTATTGCTTTTCTGGAATAATTAAAGTTTGTTTATTTATTATGACAATATTTTTTTGAAATGGATACACTAGCTGGTGTATTGTATTGCAAAACAACTTAATTCTTTAGTTATTAACTAATTAACTTTTTATTAGGAAGATAAATCTATCTGTGTGTGTATATATATATATATTGTAATGGTAAAAAATGACCAGCAGGCATAGCCAATATTAATCATCAATGACCATCTATAATTTGTTAAAAATTTGAGTAAGATTAAAGGAAGAGTAGGAATAGTTGGATTATTACTAAAATTTGACAAGAGGTATATGTTAATAAAAGAGAAACATTGCACTTAGAAAAACAAGGAAGTGAAGTTTTAGAGAGTTTGATTTATAAAGAATATAGTTCAGGAAACTTATAAAGGGCGTGGGTTTTTAAATCACAGAGTCATTAGAAAGAAGAAGAATGGAAAGGTAGCTGATTTAAATATAAATGTAGGTGTGGAGAGGGAATAGGTCTGTAAAATTAATGGTAAGTAAGTTATTTATAAACGAATGGAGAAGAGTCAAAAGAATTTATAAAAGAGTAGTGAGGAAAGAAGAAATTATTAAAATTGTATATTTGAATATGCAAGGTAGTAGGAGACCAGAAACAAAGTAATTAAAAATGAAGTGCTTGAGATATTAGCAATAGTGGAAAAACATCTAAGAGAAGAAGAATCTATTCTGGAAGACTTGGTATGGCTGTGTATAAATAGAAAAGAAAAAAGGGGTGGTGGTATAGGAGTTATGTCAAAAAAACTATTTAAATATTGTTAAATGTCAAAAACATTTGTGGTTTGAGATAAGATTAGGAAGACAAGAATGAATGGTGACTAGTATATATAGCTACTGGAGATAGTCAAACTATAATAGAGTGGAACAGTAGCATATATGAATGCCTAGTTAAGGATATACAGAGTTTCAAAGAAAAGGGGAAGAGAATGATGGTTATAGAAGATAAGAATGGGCATATTGAAGAAATTGATGATGTATGTAATAAGAATGGATAACTTGAAGAATTTTTGTCAGAGAGTGAAATTGAGCATTGGAAATTTATTACACATTTATGAGGAACAATATACATGGTGTAGAAATAATATATTTCACACAATAGATTATGTATTAGTAGAGAAAGAGGGAATGAATAAAGTACAGAAAATTAAGGTGTTTGATAATGAAGAGAGAATATGTAATAATGACCATAACTTTATAATAGAAATGGTTAGTAATCTGGTGGAAAATAGAAGTAAAAGTAGAAACAATAGTGAAAGATGTGGATGGAGAGTGAATGATAAGAATAAGTTAAAAGAGTATAAAATAAAAGTTGAAGAAATCGTGGAAGAGTTGGTTGGGGATTAGTATAAGGACTGGTGTGGTGAAATTGAAAAAGTGGCAGGTAGGGTTTTAGATGAGAATATTCAGAAGAATAAAAAAAAAAACGAGAGTAAAAGTGTAAAAGAGAGGGGAAAAGCATGCAGTGAATATAAGTGGGCTATTAAAAACAAAGAAAGTGAAAAAGATACTAATGGGAAAAGTACTTAGAAAAAAAGAAGTTGGCTAAAATAGATAATTATATTGAGAGAATGAAATTGAATAGTAAATTGTTGGAGGATATTAATAAAAGTCGAAGAAATGGGAGTAAAAAATTTTAGAATTACATTAAAAGAAGGAAAGTAGGAGAGAGAGATAGTACTACTAAATGATGAGGGAATAGAGTGTAGCTTTAGAGAAGAATTAAAGATTATCTTAAATAGGTATGTAATGGATATAGAAAAAATGTTAGATATGAAGGCCAGAATGATAGCAAACATGAAAGCATATAGTAATGGGAATATTACGTTTACAGAAAATGAACTGAATGAGGCAGAGAAGAAATTGAAAAGTAGAAAGGCAAGAGGTTTAGATGGATGGGCAGCAGAGATGGTAATGAATTTAGGGCATATAGCAAAAATAAAACTATTATCATGTTTTAATAAGATCGCACAGAAGAAAGAGTTTCCCAGTAGTTGAAGTAATACAAAAGTAAGTCTACTATTTAAAGGAAAGGGTAAGGATTATAGAAAGTTAAACAATTATAAACCGATAGTGGTAACATCAGTTTTATACAAAGTTTTTTCATATATGGTGGCTGGAAGGATTGCAAAATGGATGGAAAAAAAATAATATAGTGGAAGAAATGCAAGGTTTCTATCAGATAGGTATATAGGAAATAGTTGATTTGAGTTACACAATTTATGAATATGAGTAGGAATACAGGTAGACCGTTATATGTGGTTTTTATAGATAGAGAGAAGATGCATGATAGAGTGAATAGAAATAGATTTTGGGTAAGTTTAGTAAATTTGAGAATGGATGGAGCTTTAGTGAATATTATTAAGAAATTATATAAAAATAATTTTTATATTTATCAATTAGGGGATCTAATCAATTAAAGTTAAAAATGGGGTGGGACTAAGGCAGGGATACCCTATATCTCATATTTTGTTTTTGTTGTATTTGAGAGAAACGGAAAGAGCAATAGAAAGACTAGGAAATGTTAGAGATACCATTAATCGGTGGCAAAGGAATATATATATTGTCAGGTCTTTTATTTACAAATGATGTCTTTTTGTGTGCAAAAAGAAAAGAGAAAATATGGAAGTTATGCTGAGGATATGCGCAAGGGTGGGTAAAGAGTTGATTAAATTTAGTGAAGAAAAATCAAAAGTAGTGATGATTAATACTGGGGAAAGAGAAGACAAAATTTTTATTGGGGGACATAAAGGTAAGTGTGGTGAATAGATATAACTATTTGGGAATCATCTTAAGTAATCAGAAAAATTTATTGGATGAGTGGGAGCAAAAAATTGATAAATGAAGCAAAGAAAAGAAAGGGATTGATAAAGAAATTGTTTTCATATAATAAATATGATGTAGCTAGAATTGTATGGAAGTAGTAGGATTAACATATGATAATGATGCGTTATGTGTTAGTAAAAGGATGTTATATTACTTAGAAAAAGTACAAAGAGAAATAGGAAGATATGCAAATGTGTGGATGGCAAAGGAGGCAATTCAAGGAGAAATGGGATGGTCAAGTTTTTATATGAGATGCAAAAAGCAAAATGAAAAAGTTGGTAGATTGCAGTTTATGGATAATAAAAGAATAGCCAAAGAGGATTTAATTGGGTTATGAGTAAAGGGCAGGCAACAAGATGGGTAAGAAAAATAATGTGGTATGCAGAAGATTTTGATAAAGAATTTATGTCATTATACTTGTACAAAAGGTGGGATGATTGTGTTAGGAAAATTGTTGAGTGTTATAGAAGTAATGAATGGGATAGAAGAATAGATGCATTAGTAAAGAATAGGGAGTTGGAGAACTAGTATGGAGAGTAAAAAGCGTTTAAATATATATAGAATTAAACAAAATTGGGTGTGAGTTAATTAATGATAATAGCAAGGAAAGTAATTTACTGTTTCAGGATCTTTAACAAGGGAATATATGTATAAATAGACAAATATGGGTGATTTAGTCTGCAAGTTGTGTAAGGAAGGCATAGAAAATATTAGGCATTTGTTAATTGTATGTAAATGCCTGAAAGCAGAAAGGATACAAATTAATGAAGTTGTGTTGGGAATAAATATAAACAAAGTGATTATACAGAAAGTGGGTCATTGGTTTTTATACTGGGTTTAGAAAAAGATAAGGGGGATTTAGATATAAAGGTCATGGAGTTGACAAAGATTATGTTGTGGAAATGGAATGGAGCAGGATATGGAAAAACTTAGGGCAGGGCATGGAAAGTAAAGTCGCTAACAGGTTTCTCTGGACATAGTTGCTGAGAGTTTTCTGACTCCATATAAGGAAAAGTCACAGTACATCACATCAATTTTCCATTGTTTGTAATTGATGTTACCTAGCAGTATCAGATCTTGTACGGTATTCATACTCTTATCCCTATAGGAAATTTAAAACTTACTGATGAAGATATATAACTAAAATCTCACAGTCTCTGCAATCATTATTATTTATTATGTTCACTAGCTCAAGGAGAATAACTGGGCTCTTTGAAATATGGCATTGACTATTATATACAGGGGTACCCAAAAATAACTGGAATTTTATAATCAAAAATTGTTTATTTTTAAGAATTATAAATTTAGTCTCTTGCAAATTACTATCCATTTGATGTAGTGCACCAAACTGAACATGTTTTTCATTTTTCAAAGTAATCTGGAAGTACCTACAACGTGATGTGTTTTAAGCCTCTGTCATTTTTTCCTACCACTTTTAAGTCCACACACCCCCACACACACAAAAAGAGACATTTTTCCATTCGAGAGATAAAAAAAAAAATCACATGAAGTAAGATAAAGTGAACATGGCTGATAGATAAGCTGGGTTAAATGTTTCATACTCTAGGCTTTGAGAGATGGCACTTTTTGAGGTAGAGCTTGCATTCTTTTTTTTGTCACAAAATGATGTTTATATTTTACCGCATCATGTAAAGTTTGAGCACCAGAAATGCCAGAACTGGAATTGATCCAAGGACCTTATACTCCAGAACCTGACATTATTACTATACCAAACTTATGCAGGCAATCTGTTACTTGTGCCTCATTTCTATGTATGATATATGTCAGTTCAGTTCTACTCCAAATTGCATTCGCCTAAAAATTATCGATCTGGACAATAATTTTAGCTCTTAATTCCAGATATTTTTTTAACTATCTCATCCAAATATCTTAGTTTATTGTGCATTTATTACTATTTTCTGATACTACTATTTAATGAAACTAATTTGTTCCTCAAATTTCTATTAATAATAATAACTAAACCAATAAAATATTTGACTCTGTTTTATGACTTTAGCTTTCATATTGCTGTTATAGTAGCATAATTTTTCATCATGTTTATGCTATTACTAAAACTTATTTTAAGTGGCATAGACATGTTGAAAAATTATGCTGCTATAATAGTAACTTTATTGCAATTTTATCATAATCATTATGTTTAGTGTTAACATATTGCTGTATTCTGGTGGGTAACATCAATAACTTTATTAAAATAAAAACTAAGGCCAATAAAATAATTAACAACAATTAGAAATTGCTTGGTAATATCTGAAGTTTATTAAAATCTGTAATTGTATGAATGAACTTATTCACATGCACAGTAAATTAATCTAGTCTGTATAACTCTGTGTAAGTATTAACTATGATTTCCCTTCCTGCACACATAGATATTGTATATCTAGTATATGCATCGATTCTATAATAATAATCATTAATTATTCAGTTAAGATTCTGCTGACGATTACATATATATTCACCATATCAGCTCAACACTGAATGGGCCATTGCAAGTTTTTATATTCTTCCTGCCTGCATAATCTAAGCTCATTTGCATATATTATCTTAATAACATTCAAAGAAAATCGTGTTGTATGCAAATTTTTCTAGAATGAAAATAATAATGGATGGTGTATTATCTGTATATAATTATAAAAATTTAAATCAACTTTATTTACTCTTTAAATATATACATTCATAGATAGTCCACTCCTTCCCTCACTCTAGAAAATAATCCCGTAAAGTTACAAAAAATCTGGAGCAACTGACGAATGCTGAATTAGCACAAAATATGTTTGGTGATTATTTATCTTTTTGACATGTGTGATCAAGTATATAAGTGGTATGAAATAGCATAGATGGCTGAAGATCATGTGAAAGTCTGAGTTCAAACTGCCTATACACTACATATAGACCTGCAGATACGAAAAAGCCTGTAATGTATAAAAAAAAATTTCACATTTCAAAAAATAGTCTTGTAATCTTTTAGGTTTCTGATGAACTCTGGCAATTCTTGTTAGAGATGGATGTCTTTGGTCCTCCTTTGTTTTTTCTTCTTGACCCAGTTGTTTTATTAATAAAAGATCCTCCACTGCTCATCTGAATGAGTACTCATTTCAACTAGATTTGATTCCTCAATCTGGCTATCAATGGGTGTTTGTGAATTAGAATTCTCTTTTTTACTAGCTGATTCTCTGTGGACATTATCTATTTCTGACATCTCATTCTGGCGAGATTATAAATGATTGATGTGACTCTTAAGTGTTCTCTAATTCTATTACTCTGATTTGTTGTTTAGCTAATACTTTTATTACCATACCAGGAAGTCATTTTTTTTCTTAAAATGTCTCTTATCCAAACTTGCTCACCAACTTTAAAATTTTTATGTTGTAAATGGTTTCCCCCAATTACATTATTAATTGATAATAATTTTGATAAATGTATGCAAAATCTTCAACTCATTAACAATTCTTCTAGTATCATCATTGTTGTCATACATGGTGTAAAATGTTGAAAAACATTGAATCTATTAATATTTCATTTATATACTGGTGTGCTATTTTATTCAATGCCAATTTAAGCTGTTGAACTGCCTTTTTGGCTAGTCCATTGGATTTGGAATGGTATATGCTATCAAAACCTGGCATATTTCCATATCAACTAAAAAAATTCTTAAACATCTATAATGCAAAATCAGTTCTGTTGTAGGTCACAATAGTTTCCAAGCATCTCTGGCTTATGAAGATTTCTTTTAATGCCCTAATAATACATTTAGTGCTGGTATTTTTGATGAGTTTGTACTCCACCCATTTGGAGTATAAATCCATAGTAATTAAAAAATTGTAGCCATTTATTGGCCCAGCATGATCCATGTATAGTCTTTTTCACGGTTCCGTAGACTTTGTTCAGGATTCCAGTCATTTTGGAAGCAGATTAGTAGATTGATATTCTGAATAATTCTTTACCATCTGCTCTATTTCCTGATTCATATTAGACCCCATACATATGACCTTGCTAAGACCTTTATCTGTACTACTACTGGGTATTCTTTATGTAGTAAGTTAAGAACTTGCTTTCAAACTTCCAATAGAATGAATATGCAGTCAAGCATAAGGATGCAACCATTGCATATAGACAAACTTTTGCACACATTCCAAATTGGCCTTTTTGGCCATTCATACTTTATCCGATTTTATAAAGTTTTATATCTGGGATCAATCAACATTTCAAAATTCCATCTCTTGATGTTACTATCATTTTTACTGGCACAGAATTTTCACTGTGATTTATAATATTATTGTAAATTTGTCTTTATTGTTTCTCTATTATGTCTTATTTTCTTGGGCTTCAATTTCATTTTATTTCTTTCACTAATTTAAGACTAATCTTTCTGTAACTAGCATTATTATTCACTCCCTTAGCAATTTTTGTTAACAGAAAATAATATCCAACAGAATACAATCATTTTGTGTATCATTGATCTTAATATCATTTTTTCTTCATACATTGCCTTACTAAATTTAATATCTGAAATTAATTTGGTTTTGACTCTCCAGTTTATTTCAGCAAAACACAAGCTAAATCTTCTATTAAACTTAGACACTACATTTTTGTCTTTCAAGTTTGCAATACTTCTTTGCCTTTCCCCCCACAGCAATAACTGCTTAAAACATCATTTGAGATGCCATGGCTTAGACTTTCGGCTTCTGTTTTATTAACAGCTATTAAGATCTTATACATGTGTAGGAGCTTGAAATTCCAAAGCATTTTCCAACATTACTTTCTATGCAATATATATATATATTATTATTATTTATACATAATGTTTGGTTCACTTGATAAAATTTTCCTGAACTTGAGATATGTCATTCCATACAGGAATTGGTTCAATAGCATGATATCAAATTTGGAGTTAAAATTACATTTTTTCTGAGTGTTCTTAATGTAATATAATTTTGATATCTCTCTCAAGGTGACTGTCTTCTAGTCCTAAATCTTAGGCATTTCACACATTTAGTTGTTGCTAGCTGAAAATAAATATCCTTTAATTCCTCTCATGGAACGTTTTTGGGATTTGAAGGTCACATTACCATTTAGAATACATCTTTCTCAAAGAAACAACAAAAGGGTAGGTACTTAAATTTTGTCATCATTGATTCTATTAATAAACATGTATCTTTGGACATGTCCAACATAAATTTTCTAAGTCAAATATTATTTAAATCAAATTTGCAGATATTGTTATTTAATAATGTAATATTCAGGTTATTCTCCTTTTCCTATTTGTAATTAGTTTGCTTAAATGTTTCAACATTAGCTAAGTAAAGAGTTTATTCTGTATGTTAATTTTCTTAACTATAGCTGAGTCACTTTCAGCTGATGATGGTTGGATATGCTACAGCATTTAAATGTACAAAGCTAATTTATTTAAATTAATAATTTAAATAAGCCATTTGTTGGGGAGTTGGATGCTATTCTCTTTTTTTATTAGTGGCCTGGTTGTTGTTAGCGATAAACTTTACATTTTCTATCATCTTGTTCCATGCAAACAATTTTAATCTTTATTGAATCAAAAATGTGTCCAGATTTTTACTCACGCTCCCAGAAAACATTTATATTCCGAGTTATTTTTATCTTGCTTATACAAATATTTATTTTGGGAGACTAATGGCTATATTTGCCCTCGACTCCCCCATAATAATATGCAGATTTGCAAGCAGCTTTGCTGTATTCGATTTTATACATGAGCTGAGATATTTATCTTTGGTGTTATTAGTAGTCTCTTCAAATTATGGGGTTCTAAGACATATATAGTAATACAAATCTTATTTATTTTAGTTATCTATCTTGTGTTTTATTTTATTAAATTATTACTGCTGTAGCCTATTCTGCATAAATCATTTATTTAGGTCACTGTCAGCTTTCCGATATGCTTCATATTTGCACAGTTAAGATTTCTATTTAAGAAATATTTTATCCTGGCGAGTTTGTGTGTCAGAAGTGTCAGAAAATGAGTGAGAATTGCACCTCAAATTTTGAATGGCTTGATGATCATTTTGAAGTCTAATAACTTTTTGTTTCTTTGAATGTATAAATTTAAAAACTTCAGACTTCTCTAGATATTTTCTTGTTCAATTGTCCATTGGAGTGTGGTTTTTGCTCTAATTCTTTGAGAAGTTTTATTATGCTTTCAGTGGGCGTACATATTAACATGCCATTGATATAGCATTTATAAATAACTTTGAGCTCTTTATTTAAATATTTGGGAATAATATTTTCTTCAGCCTTAGCCAGTGCTAAACTGCATATAATGCCACTTATGGGAAAACCCATGGAATGCTTTTTCAATAATGTAATATTTATTGTTAAACTGCAATAATGTTGCTATTGATCCAATTTAGAGCGTCAATTATAAAGTCTCACTTGAAGATTGGCTTCAGTTTCTAGAAGCAGCATTTGTATGATATCAATTGATTGCTTATGTGATGCTGAACCATATAATTTGGTAATGTCTAATGATGCCAATTTGTAGTTCTGATTTATCTGACGATAAATTGAACAAAATCTAGTGAGGATCTTACCATGAATTTTCCAAATCCTAGATGAATGGCTATCTCCCTGCAATGGTTTTAATGGTGTTATAATAATATACATCTTCTAACTTTATCATTAAGTGAAGAAGATGATTTTCTTTGTTTAATTTATGTTCTAAAATAATTGATGGGGAATTGCTGCTGATGGATAAATTTTTAAATATTCAGAGCTATTGTATGCTTTGTTATAGTTCTTCTCTAATATGGTCATTATAAATTTATCCTTCATAGTTTTCATGTTGTTTCAACACTTTTAAAATTTAGTTTAGGAATTTGAATTACCGGTTTTTTAATATATTGATTTGATTTTATCAATATGAATCGGTTACCTTTGTCTTCTTTTAGGCATACAATATTGTTTCTTTGCATGTATTGTTTGCATTAATTTATGCTTTAGTCCACATTTTATTTTTGAATTTATTTGGGATAGAATGCAATGCTTGAGCTATTTATCCAATATATTTCCCTTCTGTGATACATTTTTGTATTTGGATTATATCTCTGCTATTATTTCAAGGTGTGAGTTTTTCCAAGAGCCTTCACTGAATTTAGGACCATATTCTAGCAATGTTCTAATTTTTGCAGCATATTGGGTGATTAACAAGTTGACAAGACTTTCATTATTGGTATTTATTTGTACTCCTTTTTTTAGGGTAAGAAATTTTAACTTTTTATTTTATGTGATATATAACTAATGAAATAACTCTGTATCATTCATTTATACTACTAGGTATTTCGTAATTCATAATTTTTCACTGTTTTTTGGTGCCCTTTTACATCCTTGAATAATGTGCTTTAATAGTTGTGTTTTTAATTGGAATTATATTCTCATGTTGACGTATATAGTGATTTATATGTATATTACAGCAACTGGGGAATATTTTGTTTTAAATATTCCTCCAAGAACAATAGTTTTTCCTGCAGTTTTGTGATAGTTTTATGCAGTTTCATTGCCATCTTGAATTGTTAAAAGTTGTTCGTAATGTAACTTTCAGGCTATTCTTTTCTTTATCCTGTTTGTAACTAGTTTACTTAAATATTTTGAATGCTAGCTAAGTAAAGGATTTATTCCATATGTTAATTTTGTTAATTGTAGCTTAGCACACTTTTGGCTGATGAAGTCAGATTTATAATACTCCTGGAGTGGCTGGGTATGCTGTAGCATTTTAACATATAAAGCTAATTAATTTAAATTAGTAATTTAAATATTCCATTTGTTGGAGAGTTGGTAATGCTATTATAATTGTACACATAAATTTTTCAATTATCAAAATAATCCACTCTGCATACTTGCACAAGTTGTTCTATTACAGTCATATCAGCATCATTCTGCTATTGTTTGTAAAGATTCTTATAACAAACAGTAAAAAATTTGTAGTCAATAGTGATATAGAATCATTTTCTTAAGATTCTAAGATTTAGAATAATGGCAGACAACTCAAACATCCAACATCACGACTTTCCAAGTCGATTTTTGTATGTACAATGATAAAGTAATTATCTCCAAGTTAAAAATTCTTGAATCAACTCTCAGTTAAATGAAACAAAAAATAACTCAAGTTTACTATTTGGATATCACAATCTCCTGAAAAATTAATCCTTATTTTGTTTTGCCTCATGTAGTTTCTTAATATACACTAAATTTAGCAAATGATTTAAAAAATTTTACATTTCAAAATTGTTTATTAGCTAAAAATGTATAGAAAAATAATCAAGTTTTATTTGGAATAAAATTGAAAATATATTCAATAAAAAAATACCACAAAAATCAGATAAAATCATTAACATATAACTTTTTAAAATAAAATTGTAGAGAATATTTGTCCAAAACAAGAAAAATAAATAATTACATTAATATGAAATATCACCGCTAGTAGGAATGGCTGTTGTGGCAATTCTAGTATTACTATTATTTTCTAATATTAATATTTCACAGTTTTATGATTTAAATACTGTAATGTGATTATAATAAAATATTTTATAAAGTTAAATAAATGAAAAGTACAAGTATTGCATAAAATATTTTTATTTTATACTATCAAACCAATTTTTAATTTAAAATAATCTTAGTAATCATATTAAATCCATATTTCTTGTAAGATTGTAGTCACAGGAATCAAAAATCAAGAAGCTGGAAATAAAACAAAAATAAAGGAAATTTTAATATTAAATTTAAAATTGATATTAATTTATTTGTCATAAAAATAATTAATTTAGATATAAAACTAATATAATAATATTTAAGATTGGAGGCAGCTGTGTTTATTGTGTTGTGTCAGAAAATGTAGTGGATAGAAAGACAATGAGTCAATAAATAGATATTGCATACATAAATCAACACTTCATAACTAAACATCATATGATCACCATTTCTTATGCTTGCTCATAACTTATTAAAACAGGCAAAACTTACCATATATTAACGCTACTCAGTGCAAGCCAGAGTAATCAATGGATGCCAGAAGGCTTGTGCATACTCATTCAATATCCACAAAGTAGTTTTTAGCTTGATATTGGACGAGTAGACACTAGATAGGGATTTTATGCACAAATCTTCTGGTATCCATTGATTACTCTAGTTTGAACTGAGTGGCACTACTATATGAAGAGTTTTGCCTGTTTTAATAACAGTTATGAGCAAGCATAAAAATTGTGATCATGTGATGTTTAGTGGTTTAACACCAATCCTGCCTAATAGGATAGTGGTGGCTATGGTTATTAAAGAACCAAAGACATCAAAATGTATGGGTACTGAACTGAATTCAGACCTATATGACTATATAAGCTAATGAGCTTGAATTGAAAATATTATTGTGTTTCAATTTTAGAATCATTGTTTTGTAGTTAAGTAGAGATAAAAGGTGGCTGCTGAAGGGTTACATTAGATCCTAAGATCTAGATGCAGTGCTCTCAGATCCAAAGCTCCTCACTGACTGAAGCTACAAGCTAGAAACTAGTCTGGGGATATTGGATGAATAGGCACTAGATAGGGATTTTATGCACAAGCCTTCAGGCATCCATTGATTACTTTGGCTTGAACTGATTGGCACTACTGTATGGAGAGTTTTGTCTGTTTTAATACTTTATAACTAAAAAGAATATTGGAATTATAATCCAAAATGCATATGCCAAAATGACAAATATATATGGGAAAAGTTAAATTATTATAGCATATTTCTACCAGTACTCCTAAGAGTAATTCAAAAATAATGATATTTAAAGTTAATGATACCAAACCATTTTGAAACCTATATATAACCATCACATAATCAATTTATTTAGAAGGGATTTCAGTATAGACAATATACTTGTATTTAAAGTTAACTAATTTTTGTAATTCAAACTGCTATTATCCATAAGATTTGTTTTATATATAGGGGAAAAATCATACACTAAGCTTAAAAAAACAACAACTTCATATCTGATTGTATTTTTATATTGGATTATTTCCATAATCTAATATGAGTATTGAATGTCTTTAGAAAAATTTAACTTTATTTAAATATTCCAAATACATTCAACTGTTAGTAATAGCACATCATTACACACATTGCAAAACTTGAATAGTGTTTAGAACTGAGAATAAAGAAATACAAATTCTTTAAATATAAATAAAAGATTTTAATAAAAAAATGTTTTGAAAATACTACAAAATAAACATTTGCTCTTCCATAAATGAAATAATATAATACCAGTAACTTTAATTCATATTAATTTTAAAATAATAATTTTAAGATTAGCATATATGCATTGTTTCCATTATTTTGATTATGACAGAAATCATCTTAAAATCTCCATGAAACCTTTTACTCTTCTAAAAGGGACAGTCTCTACTGACATATGGTTTTTAATGTAAATACACAAACATAATTCAAATTTCCACCCTATGATTGAAATGCAAGCCTATAATTGTGATAACTGCAAATACATATTACATGGAGGAGAAAAATAAAATATTGCACTTCAAATATTAATAAATACTATACACTAGACAATGAAATATTGAATAATATAAATAATAATAAACATTTAAATATAAATAAAATTGGTAATAAAAAAGTTATAAACTGGTTAAATAAATAAATATAAACATTCTCATCCTGGGAGTTTTTAAAGTTTAAATTCTAATAGTACTTCACAAATTTGTGTATGACATTGTGAATCTTGTAGGTTAACTGGAACTTTAGAAGATCAAGTACTTGGATTGATATTCTAAACTATTTAAATTCTTTCTAATGTATAGATAGCTATTCTTATATTAATGAACTTATATTCATGCTAAGATTTGGTAGTTAAGTCTATATTCAGTTGGTAGTGTCATGAGAGAGACAGACAATTTCAAAAACAAAAGACAACATTTTAGAAGGTCAGACAACTTACATCTTGGTAGAATCAGTTACTACTGATATGCTTACGAAATTAGCAATTTATTTTGGTGGCTACAGAAATATATTAAAGTTTTTCTATTTTGCAATAGTACAATATAACTTTTCTTATTTCAGGATATTCTGCTTGATAGTCATTATCTTTTAAATTGCCAAATAAAACTTGTCTGGCAACAAAACTTATTTTTGAAAACAGCTTGCATGAATTTAATATTCAACTACTAAATGTTAGAATATGGATTGTCCTCCAAGATTTAAAACCATGATTAAATAATTTTTTATAATGTCACTAAGGTTAAATATCAAAACCATTGTTTCATAATTAAACACAAATGTAGTAATCATCTAATTTAAACTGCAAATTAATTGAATATATGTTTTTCTGTTTATTAGTAAACAAGCTTTATTATCTACTTAACATTTCTTGGTTAAATTATTTATCATATTCCAAAACAAACATAATCCAACTTTAATCAATTAAAAAGAAAAAACAAGAATGTAAATTTGACATAAAAAATCATTTTTTAAAAAAATATATAAATTTTTCAATTTTATGGACTTGAAAAATAATTTTAAATTTTGAATAATATTTATGTGCTTTAGTTATATATTTATATACTATAGTCAACAAAGGTTACAAATTATAAAATTATCATAGAAAAGCCTTTTTCGGCAAATTATGTTTTTTGCCCTTTTCAATATGTCTCCAGAATACCACGATTTAAAGTATATACAGCGACATCTATATCAATACATGAAAGAAGACAGATAAACAATGGATATCCGACATGATCTATTATGTGATATTTTTTTTTCAATCCTACTACAAAATTACCCTGTTATATATATTGAATGGATATATACACATATATTAATTAATTAACTATCCATTCTTTATCCATGTATAGTTGATTAATTAATATATGTTTGTATATCCATTCAATATATATAACAGGGTAATTTTGTAGTAGGATTGAAAAAAAAAAAACCACATAATAAATCGTGTCAGATATCCATTTGTTTATCTGTCTTCTCTCATGTATTGATATTGATGTCGCTGTATGTACTTTAAATCGGGATATTCTGGAGACATATTGAAAAGGGCGAAAAACATAATTTTCTGAAAAAGGCTTTTCTATGATAATTTTATAATCTGTAATCTTTGTTACTTGTATATATGTATTTTTAAACATATTATTGACTATTGTATACTTGAAGTGCAACATAAAAAAAGAATTGGTTTTAATTCTGATCCTTTTTCTGTATAGTAATTTATATACTCTACTCCATTTTCACATAAATTAGCTGGCTTTAAATAATTTTGTATAGAACTATAAATTATGCAAGTATGAAACAGACAGAAAAGACAATATTGAAAATTATATGAACGATGTAGTCAATTCAGGATGTAATATTAATATATTAAATAAAACTCTTAAAAAGGTCTATTCATTTTTAAATACCAGGAATATTAATAAAAATATTAATACATGGATCAATCTTTCTTTTGTACTACATATATCTAAAAAGATGAAAACAATCTGTGCAAATAAATTCAATATTAGTTTTAAAACCTCACCTAATCTTAATCAAATGTTGAACTACACTAAAGACAAATTATCTCCAGATTAAGCTCTCCAAATACTTTATAAAATTGAATGCAATGAATCAACATGTAATGCAATTTACTATAGTGAGTCTTGTGCCAACTGCGCTATAAGATTAGCAAAACATAAAGATATATACAAATGCATTAAAACAGACCCAATATTAGGTCTATATTTTTGGAACATAAAATCGAATCTGATCACAATTTCAATCCACTTAATATTAAAGTTGTTTGCGCTGAGTGCAATGATCAAAAAAGAAAATATGGAGACATGGTTGATTGCAAATAACATCAATGCAATAAGCAAGAAAATCTTGCATTGCATTATCAAGTAAATGGTATATTTAAATTATTTATCTTATCAATTCTATTTATATAAACCAATATTAGTTCTATGAAAATGACCGACCTGGTCGAAAACAGTGCTACGCAGTAATTTTAAATAAATTAATCTTTCCAGCATAGTGTAACATCATTATTTATTTTATGTTCTTGTAAAATTTTATTCTGTCAAATATTTGAGGATATTCAATACTTCTATTAGTAATTTTTCATCATCACTTTAATTTCAGAATATTCACTTTTTTATTTGGTGAAAATTCTTAATTTCTTTAATAGCATATATCTGAGATCAAATAAATAGGTAAATACTCACTCTTTTTAATAGTTCTATTCAATTGCAAATTTTATTAACTTTCATATAAGTACTTTGATAAGTGCTGAAATAAGGGAAATTCTTATTTATGTCATAATAGCTTAAAATTTAATCATTGACATATAAGCATATGTGGTAGGTACTATCCATTCTACCATATAATTAACATCTGACCAAAATAGAAAAAAAAAGATCATAAAGTTTAAATCCCAATTTCTCCAGATTATTTTTTTAAAAATCTACTCAGATCTATTTTTGTTTTTGAAGAAATGTACTTCTGGATGAGAAGCAATAGCAAAAAAAAAATTACTAAAGATCAAAGAGTTCCCAATTCCCATAATTATCATTAAGCACTCAATTGAATTATATTGATTAGCATCTTGCCAATGATCTAAAAATGCTTGTATCTAACAAAATAATTGTCAATATAAAGAAAGAAATCAGGATAATCTACAATTAATAAACGTTTAAATAAATCAGAAATTCATCTATTGACTAAATTAATATATGAACTTCCTCATCTCTCATTTCTTTTCTAGGCAGATTAAACATTGATCTAGGAGATCTCATCTGGTGCTATCCAAAATTTCCAATATATTTTGCAATTATTTGGATCCAAAATTCATACCATATAATGATTATATATATGAGGTTTCCACCAATGTATCACAATCTGAAGCTCTTCAGTAACTAAAAATTTCCATATACACCAACCTTTTCTTCAATTTTTCGCAGTCTATCTTTTTCTTACTATTGATCTATATATAGCTTCAAAATATAGATATTACTGAATCTTTTTAATCCAATCAAGAATACCTTTTTATAATTTCACAGAAACTAAAATGAAGAAATTTTCTAACACCTATCAGTGACATGCATAAAGGTTTATATTTTCCTTCAGATGCTAGTACTTCAATAAACTGTGGCACGGAAATCTTCTGTAGGTGCTCTTTTCTTAAAAATATTTTTCTCTGGACCCTTCTGAATGCTTAATATACTTTATATTTGTAGACATAATAATTAGGTATATTGCCTTTTAGTCATTCTTGCTTTCTAGCAAGCTGACAATACTTGTCTTTTACTTAAATTTTTTAAAATCAGTTTTGTTTTCCGTTCATTTTCTATGTACATCCTATATTTTTTATTTTTCAGAATATTTCATTTGTAAATTCATTTTCATTTTATGTTATTTCTGAAAACTATTTATCCTTTCAACATATTTAGGAACGTTAAGATTATAAGCTTTCATTATTATCCACCTACAAGTCAATCCTTACATCTGTCGAAGTATTTTTTCAGCAGTGATGGTGTCCTGATTTCAGATATTTCTAAGTTAGAGAGAAGTATAAAATGCTGATTAAAATTTATTTGCCTAAAACAGAACTTATGCTTATCTGAATAATTAAAAAAAAACCATGGATTTCTATCTAAAGACTCAAAGTACCCAAATCCTTTCAATATTGTGCATATCTTCAACTGTCTTTAATTTTTTTTTTTTTTTTATTAAATTAATACTACATATTCAAAGTAACTTTTTTTCATCTTTGGAAAGAAGCATTTTTGTAAGTGTTGTTTGAACTACCAGCTAATATTTACCATAAAAAAAAACTGAAACTTGTCATGAAATAAAAATTAAGTTATCACATGCAAGAAGTTAAATGGAATTTAAAAAAAAAAAGGAAATATTGTAGACATATTTTAAAAAATATCTAAGATTCTGCCAGAATAGAAGCTATGAAAATCTCTATATAGTGTTTATATGTAAAAATTTCTGTCTCAATGAAAAACTTAAGAATTAATTTTATTCAAACTTATTAACTTTATTAGAATTTTGATAAGAAAAAAAAAAATCATTCAATTATTTAAACTTTTTGCTACTAATATAACTTCAAAAATTTTTCTCTTAAGTAATTTTAATTTTATTTTCATATTGAAAATGTTCAATATGTAAATCATATATTGATTAAGAATCAGAACATATTTCAATTAAGGGTAAATCTAGGGCAAATAGTAATTAAAGGCTGCCTGTAGGAAAAAATAATTAATAAAGTTACAACTAGCATTATAAAGAAAAGTTACTATTAAATTAATATATTTCATTAGATTAATGAATCTTATTGTTTAATCCTAAGTAAAAGATATATTATGGTATTGTTTTAAGATATTATAAAATAAAAATCTGTAATCATTTTTAAAAAAATATACAAACTAATTAATTTTATATTATGCTGGTTTACTTTTCTTATACAATTGTAATTGATATGCATTATGAATGCTGAGTAAAAAACACTAAAAATAAGAAGTTTTATTATAGTATCCTAGCAACTTTCAATATCTTAATTCTGATATCCTACTCATAGAAATGACTGAAAGATGAAAGAATTATGGGTAAAAAATATAATGCAAATTTTATGTAAATGTACATGGCCCACTTTTTAGAGAGGGGGAAACAGGAATCCTTTTTATTTATTGAGTTAGCATTGTTGGTGATATGCCAAGCCTCCTTTATCTTGCATTTACAACCATTCCTTTCTATACATACAACGCTAACTGATATAGGTTCTAATATGTTCTTAGTGCTTATACCAATTACAATAAACTAATTAACCACAATAGTTTGTTTTATTAAAGATAAGATTTGCATCATGAGAAATAAATAATCACATAAATGATAAAATGAGATATTCATTTTATAAATCAGCTAAATTAAAACTTTACATCGAATTGAAATTATTAATTATTAAAATAACAGTTATTAAACATTAGTGTAGGAATTCTTATTACATATCTGTGAATATAAACATATGTTGGGTTGAAGAAATTTAAGTAATTAATTGTATAGCTTTAAAAATAAATAATAATATTACTGAAATATAAAATGATTGTATATATTATTACACTTTAAAAAGATTTACAAATATTTAAAATATATAAAACTCCTTGTGATTCCATTTTACTGAAAAGCAGTATATCAAAGAGAAAAAGAAAATATAATATATGTAGAAGTTATTTGAATCAATGTTCAAAAATGAAGAAATAATTTATGCTTTATTATTAGTATTATATGCATTTGATGTATATTTAGTACTGAATATGCATGAAGCAATTTAACAAGTGGCATGCAAAGTTGTCAACATATTGAAATGGTAAATCTGATTCAGATTTGCCGTTTCACGGTCTGACTCACCTAATTATTTATTTACTAACATTTTCTTTTTTTTATTATTCTAAAAAAAAACATTTTTTAAACATTTTTAACTATCCTGAATAAATCCTATAATTTATTTTGGATCATAATTGTACTAACACTTATTCTATTTTATTATTAAAAGAAAAAAATTCAAATAATTAACTTTGAATTTTTTTATTATATATTTTAGATATACTGTATATGTTTAAAATGCTTTATTTTTAGTTCAAGAATTCAAGATGGCCTTTGTGAAAAGATTTGTACCTCGATAAGAAGTTTAAAATAAATGTTTAAATTAAAAGCATTGATAAATTACCAAAATCCATTCACTGTGGAATCTCTATTCATTAATTAGTAGAGATTCTACATTGTTATCTAAATTAAAAACTAATATAAAATTAGTTTGAAATATATTAATCCTTATCGAGGTACAAACTTTCTAAAATTAGAATAAAAACAATTGCTATGGTTTTCTAAAAGATCACCTGAGGCAGTAGGAAGTAATAAAGAGTGGCCCTTTTTAGACAAGAGAGAACTATACAGAGAAGAGACAGAGTCGTAGAAAGCACGCTATGATGATCGAAGAGTAAAACAGGGTAATCGCTGCTCTTTCCCTCCTGAGACCCGAAATCTTCCGTTATGCTGCTGCCAGAACATGCCATCAACTGCCATAAGCCATCAATGTTTGCCTGAAGAACTCATTCCGGGGAACACCAAGGTAGTCATCCAGATTTGACCAAAGTATTATTAGAATGTAAATATAATTTCGTAAAGCTTTAAAATGTCAAAAGTTAATTTTTATTAAGAATCTTTTTTTTTAACTGTCTCTTTAACCTGTTCTTTTAAATTATTTATAATGTTTTTCCTTTTTGATAACTCAAGCTCACAACAATTTTCTAATATTTGTTATTGACTATGAATTTATTTATTTATTTTATATTAATTTTTAGCATGAGATTATTTCATGTTTTGATTTTTTTTGTATTTCGACAGGCTTCACTCGCGGGGGCTCAGAGTAATTTGCTAAGAGAGCAAACTATGTTTTATTAGAAGGAGTTCGGGAAAGAATGATTTAATTTTAAAAATAAAATAATTTTGATCTATTTTATTTTGCAAGTGAAGTTATGTCGAATATATATATTTCAAAACAAACATGCAGGAATTTCTGTAAACCATTTTATTATAGATTTCCCAGAATGGGATTCTATAATTTTGTATTTCTGTAATTCAAAATAGAAAAAATATGCTATGGATTTTTGACCTAGTAACAGCGCCGCTGGATAGCATCAGTTAATTATCATGCATTTTTTTAAGTTAGGAAAGAGAGAAGGGGGGATTTTTTCGAGAATTAAATTCCCTTATTTCTATAAGTATGTTTTTTTTTTGTATGTTAAATATTTATATAAAGTAGTTGTTTATGCAGGTTGTTTTCTATGCAGTATTAGATCATTTTAAGGCTATTTAATTATAATTTGTTCCTATTTAATAATTATAAGATCTCGGGTTAATAAAGAATGCTTGGAATCTCATGAACAGACCTAAAACGGTCATAGATTTTGTGATTTGGAGTTAGCTTCCGTTCTTCGCATACGCCTGTGAAACGGACAGCGTGTTTGAGATAGAGTTGGTTTGTCAGCGGAATTCATAGAGGCGAATATGAGGACTCTCTGTAATTCCTATCTATCGATACATGGACATGACATGTGGACGTATCGATTTTCCTTTTATTCTTCGTTGGAATAGACATATGAGTGTCCGTAATCCGGCTCGTATTTTCTTACTTACGTTTCTTCTCTCCATTTTGCATTCATATATTTATTAACCTGACATTATTTTGCTTTTATTTTGCCTATCTAATACGTAAGCCATAGGGAGATGATTCTACCGAAAGGATCTTCGACCTGAGTAATCGACTCTTTTGTTCGTTTGCGTAATTAGTTAAAATTGTTTGGTTTTGGCTAATTCACGGTATATTTCATTATAGGTATGATTTTAGTTGTAAGTCCAACTAAAGTGACTTGTTTGCTTTGATAATTAACTGATAGATGTTTTTATTATAATCGCTTAGAGTTTTAAAGTTATTTATAAGCTATGCCAGCAAGGTCCACTAATGTCATAAAACATTAGTTGTTGAAAATCCAAATTATTAATTTTATAAAGATAAATAAAAATCATTTTTTTTATATATATGTTAATGGAGTAAGACGTCAAATTAGCCTTACTACAATTGTCTATTTAATTAATATCTTTTTCAATAGAAATGTTTTTTAAGTCATTCTTATATATGTGCATTAGGCAGATGTTTAAACCTATCACTCTATTATAAGCTTGTAATAAATGTGCACGGGGGATTTTGAAATCCGTGGTCATTTAATTATGAAATAATTTTGCTATTTTTTAAAAAAAAAAAGAGAATAAATGTAAACACAATGAAAGATGTATAAACTTCACAAAATAAATTGCACAAAGTCAATAACGTCAATGCTGACCGCTAATAAAAATAAAGTCGTCAGGAACTCATATAATTATGAAGTTAATTTAAAAATTGTATTTTTGTTTTTTTTGAGCTTGAGTTTAATTAAACTAATGTAAAATAACTAATGTAGAATGCCCAATGATTTTAAATATATATATAACTAAAACAAACTTCCAGTGTTCTCGAATCATTTTATTTTGCTTTTATATGAAATAAAATTTGATTTTTAAATATACCTATCAACCAATCACCCAAGTTCTCATTTAAATGTAATAAAATCGAATCTCATGCTTTAAGACCCAGCTGCCGGCATAGTGAAAATAAAGGAATTCGATCGTATTGTCGAGAAAGGCCATTGATTAGATCTTTGACCTGGGGATATAGGTAAATAGGGCAGAATTCACGATGTACCTGATTTATCTATCTTGTACATGGTTGGACTTGAGGTACTTTACTGTATTCAGGGGTTTGTTGGATCGATGTGTGTTTTTCGACCAGTACAATATATTCATGTTGGGAAAAAATACTAATTATAATTTAGTCATCCAATATTTGAAGTGAATATAAAGTGAAGAACACACTAATTTATATGAGTCTACAAAATAATAAATAATGGATTTTTTAATATTTTGTTATGCATTATGAGCTTTAATTATTAAAGATATTAATATTCATTAGAGTTGTATGGTTTGATGAATTATGATACATTTATTAACATTTTGCTGTATGAGTTAATATACCCTATAGCATTCAACTTATGAAAGCATATATGATTTAGTATTAAATGGATGTTATTTAATAATATGGCATATTTGTGTCTTATTAATTTTATCAATTAATTTATCCATGTTGTATTCTATCTCTAGCTTAAGTCATACATAATGGACAGTATATAGTACAATATACGATTTCAAGTATATGAATTAAAAATAATTGTGAGATTAACTTAGTATAGTAGGCATTCTTAAAACATTGAAAGAAAAATTTATTTCTAAAATCTTTAATCTCAAAACTAGAGATTTGTGCTTATATATATTAATTCCTGAAAAATATGTGATGTGTTTCTTAATGATTCCATAAGGAGAAATAGAATAATCATATAAAAAATGATTAACTATTGAAACGATAACTTTCCAAGCCCCTATCGTTTCACCATCAAACCTAATGACACTCTCATCTGTGCTAAGTTCGAACCTATT
This sequence comes from Epiperipatus broadwayi, assembly GCA_028023455.1. Taxonomy (NCBI): domain Eukaryota; kingdom Metazoa; phylum Onychophora; class Udeonychophora; order Euonychophora; family Peripatidae; genus Epiperipatus; species Epiperipatus broadwayi. The sequence continues at coordinate 179,966 of JAQFVV010006833.1, forward strand.
TAAATGTTAATAAATTTAAAATTCGTTCATGTCTGTATAAACAGTATTATATATTTGCGTGCGAACCAACGCTATAATTAGATAGGATTAGTAAAATTATAGCGTACTAAATTGATTTAATATTTCTAAAAATGTTTATTATGTTATTTAAGTTAAGAGTAAATTATTAATTTTGTTGTTTAATATTGTAATTTCGGATGTGGATATATAATCTGTGCTATATAGAAGAAAGACATGATTTAAAATATGTAAAAGCCAGTATCTAAAAATAATATTAAATGTCTTTAAAAATTGTTAAAAGATTTCTTGTTTTAAATATATTTCAGGAAAAAGTTTCTCGAAAATATATTTAAAAGCTATATCAAAATGTTTGTAAATTATTTTAAATAAATATGTTAAAAATGTTTTCGTTTTAAAAAATGTTGAAAAGTTGTTTTTAAATAGAAAGATTTTCTGTTATATGTAAGATTAAAAATAAAAGCTGGTCAAGTAATTAAAAGATTTTTGATTATAAACAAGTGTCATTAACGACCACACCTGCAATTCATAAAAAGTAAAACTAGTTCAAAATTTACTAATTAAAATCTCCTTAGATAAGAGTAAGTTATTTTAAAATCTAAATTGGACAATTGTTTGCAACGAAAAATTTTAATTATAATAGCTTATGGAATGTTTCTAACATAAGTTATCTAAGATTTTAAAAATCTGGATTGTAAAATTGAAAAATATTTAATTAAATTCCTGAGTTTAGTGAGTCTTGAGGCGATAGATTCTGATAAGGAAAAGATATAAATACTCTGTATTTTTAACAAGGAGGACAGATATTGTTAGTGAGAATTGTCCAGTCTTCACAATTGTTAATGTTTAACATGTCCAGCTAAAACGGCATCTTGTTGTGTTACCCGCGGGAGAACGGGGTTTCTCTCGTCAAATGCCAAACCACCATCATGCCGATGGAAGAGACGCCTAACATAATGGGAAAGATGATGCCCAGTCAAACTAAACCAAACCAACAGCAAGAACTTGCAGTCAGATAAATAATAGTAGTTTTATTTTTCAAACCAGAGATCTTGTGTAATTCTGTGTAATTCTTTATGTAAATATATCTATATAAGTTAGCTAACTTTCTTTTTAAAATAATTATAAAACTAATATGTACCCAAAACTTAAATCCATTTAATTAATATTTTAAATAGGTCAATTGCTATCCAAAATTTAATGTGTTAAAGTTCAAATAATCTTATTTATATTTTCCATTCACTTCAAAGTAAATTATTTAGTTTAAAGTTATATCACTGCGGTTGTGTCTATATTTCTTTGCTTATTTTAAATGCTTATTATATTTTATATGCCAATATTTCAAAACAGTAGGCACTTATTTTCATGTTTTAAGAAGATATTATTTGAAAATCTTCGCGTAATTTATTTATAGCATCAACTTTCTGCGCTGTTTCGAAATCCTATTTTTTTTATTATTTAAATGATTTAATATGCGAAATGTGGCTCTTTTGATCAACCAGTTAAAAATTTAACCTTATAGTTTTATTTAGAATTAAATTTAGCCTTGATCATATTTATAAGTATATTTGACATTTAAATTCTTAAGTCCATAGAAATATACTTTCCCTCCTTAAATATTTATTATCTATAAGTAACTTAATAGATTGAACATGTCAAAGTACAGATGTAGTAATATCCCCTTTTGTAGCATAGACGTTTATTACCAGGCTACACAAGAGTTGGTCCCAATTTGATAGAGCTAATATGCTATTAACTCGTATTTCATAGTATGAAATATACTATTCTTTGCTTGGCGGATGTGATATTATTTTAAAAAATTATTCTCGTTTTGCTGCTATACGTAATATACGTATCTCAAGCTGGAGCCATGGCATTGCCAGCACATCTTCTCTTATAGGGTAAAGCAGTAGCAAAGCCTGAGCCAAGGCCAGGTTAGCACGTAAGTCCCCCGCCATTCCTGAACAAAATGTTCCTTTTCACGCAGCATTGCGATCGGTTACAGGGTACCGGCGTTTGTCGCAAGAACCCTGAAGTTATTTCATCCATCTGCAGAGCGACTTTTCCTATTATTGTTTACCTGTGCCATAGCACATTGGTAAAATCTTATGCAGCCAACTCTCCCACCTTTATACAACGTTCAGCATTCTGAAATTTTCTCTCAAGCATGTTGATCGATCATTACTTGAGCTGGTTTATGCGTCGTTATTAAATTATATTGTATATTTTAGTAAATGAATTCATGATCAAAGTTTAATATAATTATTTATATACCAGCCACAAATGTAATAGGATTTGGCTTATCGAGATTTATAGACATAACGTAGTGATTAATTATGTATCAATTGTAAACAATTCATAAGATGGGCATATGTTAAATCCCTCTATGAAATTTAATGATTACTTATGTAAAGTGATTTTGAATTGTATATAAAAAGAGAATGTGTTCTCTTATCCACCCAATGTTTGTACATTCGACGCTGAAATGTGTAAAACTGATCAATTTCATGCCAATTGTAAATAAATATATAATTAATTTAATGTATTTCATTCTCTGTCTCGTTATTGATCTAATTCAATCCAATTCTAATTATTATTTATAGCCTATATATGTGAAAACTATGCATTAAGTTAAATTAGATTAGTGATCTATTTTAGTCAATTAAGAACCTCTCTTTTAATTATCAGAGTCTTATTGCTTCTCCGTGACCTATGTCGGCCGTGTGGAAGGAGGTATACTACGAGTAATTTCAAGGTGGTCATTCGTAGGGTCTTGAGTCTTGGAATCCTGGCTTACAAGTTGAAGTGTGGTCGGACTCAGGAAGTCACAGTCCTAGTCTGGTCAGCTTCGGTCTCTTTTGCTTGGATTCTGAATTCTGTTACGCGAATGTACAAACTTGAGTGTTACACTATGCACATATTAAGTTTAGACAAATCTAATACTTTAGAAAATCATAAATAATTAATTAATAATAAAGTATATGGATATTTAAGTAATTAGGAAAAATAATAATAATAAAAAATAATAGCCATAGAAGTAAAGCTAAATTAAAATCAATTGCTATAAAAATAAAATTGATACATCTGAAAAAATAAATAAACTTTTGTTAGTATAAACTAGTATAGGAATTATTTTGAAATATCAACAAGCTGTTGCAATTACAAATATGTTGCATACAACAAATATTACTATTATGATAACATTATATTCATCTTTTCTTATATGATATTAGAAATAGCTTCATTTGATAATGATATCATATTACCATGAACGATTTATTTAAGTTGGAAATAAATTGCTGAATATGAAAAGTCATGGAGAAGAAATAGAATAGGAAGTGAAGATAAATATATGGAAGGAAAGAAGAACAAGACACCCATTGTGATCATTATTTTAATATTTACTATTACTATTGTTAGTGTAATTTTCTATGGTTCATTTTCCCTCATATAAAACATAAGAATATGATCATAAAAGTTTGGGTTTGAACTCAATTTTATTCATCTTCTAAATTCTGTATGAACTTAATCATTTCCAATGAAGAAAAAATAATGAAAGACTAAAGAAGAGAAAGTATGATTATAAAAATACATATAGACTCAAAATCAATATCAATTGACAAAAAAATGAATTTTTTGACTTCTAAATAAATTCTATTTTTTCTCTGTGTTTACATTATAAGCCATGACTCACATAAAAATAAATATTAAGTTTTTAAATAAATAAAAAAGAAAATAAATTTTATTATATATAGTAAATATTAACATAAATGTATCCAAATTAATATTTATAATGGTGAGAATCCAATGTTATATTTTTCCATTAATAAATTTCTATTTTTATATTTTTCCATTAATAAATTTCTATTTTCATTCCATCACATTTTTTTAAAACAATGTATCTTTTTTTTCTCATTATGAAGTTTATTAATATTATACTTATTTTGAAAGAGTTTTTAATTTAAAAGTTAAACATTAACATACTCTATTTCATTTGAACAAATGTAAACTAAATAGAAATCATATGATTTGCTATATTTTGCTTTAAAATATAACTTACTATTTTTATCTTTCAGTGTTTCAATATATCAAAATTTATGAAAATGTGATTTCAGTATGCCCCTAGTTCAAATGTTATTTAAGATAGCATTGTTTGTCAGTTAACTGTATTAGGGAATACAATCATAATATTATATATTTGCAATTTCCTTAAATCTAGATGGAATTAAAAAATGCTTTAATGTGAAGAAATAAAAAAAAAAATTATATATTTGTGAATATTATTTTTATATTATTGCACAAATACAAAAATTACAAGCATGGCATGAGTACAAATTGTGTAGTTGCATCAAGTTTTTACAACTTTTATTTATTTTCAAATCTTAGATCAATGAACAATATATAGTTTGGGATATTTTTCTAAATATATATTCTTCACAAGAACACATTTCTGCAAGAATAGATTTTCAAAAATTTTTGAATTAAAAAAGAAAATTTTTGCTTCAATGTGTTTTATTTATGTACTTATTTGATGAATTCATCACAAGTATTGATAAAATTATTAATAATATTATTTAAAAAATCAAATAATCAATATTAGGTTATTCAGTCTTTCCTAACTTTTAAAAAAAATAAATACAGCAATAATTTTGTATAGGCAATATCAATATCCTTCCATATGCCAAGTAATTAAATATCAAATGCAATTTAGATTATTTCCAGTAGTTAATAATAACAATCCAAATCAAATTTATTAATTACTCTGTCCAAGTAATAGCTATCACTGTATGGAATGAAAAAGTAATTAATTACTTACATATTATCCTTTAAGTATCACCAATTGATTCATTAATCGTATGTCGAAATAAGTTAAAAATCGGCTGTTTTTTGTCTAACTAATATATTAGCATAGATACAAGAGCATTATTTAGAAATTTATTAAAATAACTTTAGAAAGTTTGACTTGTAAATTATTCTTATGATATGAACAGATCATATTGTAAGTTACATGGATGGATAAAAGAACTTCAGAAGAAGCTTGTAAATCTACATGGGCAGGTCAAAAGTACTAGTTTATCCTCGTCATCAGTGAAAAATCTTAGTTCTAAACAACTTACCGATTGTGAATTATCAGTTCTTGAAAAAGGTTTGAATTTCGCCATTACACCATCTACAGTCCGCGATATTGGATATAATGGCTCACTGATGAGGTGACCCAAAACTTGACTCTAAAAGAAGCGGCAGAGTTACACTGGAGAGTAAAAAGAATACTTGAAAGACATCAAACGTACAAGCAGAAGTCAAATATTTCACATGGTAAGAGGAAAGCTATTAAATCTCTCAAATAGGATACATCTATAATCATTCTTCCTGCTGACAAAGCTAACACTACAGTTGTAATAGATAAAACTGATTATGATAACAAAATACAAGGCCTTCTCACAGCAGGCCAATGCAAAAAAATAAAAAATCCAATTCAAATACAGAGGTAAAACTACAAGCATTACTCCAGAAGCATCGCAGGTATTTCAGTGATTCAGAAAAAATAAAATTAACTTCGTATTTCAGCAAGATTCCTCACCTGTATGGACTGCCTAAAATCCATAAAGACAATGTTGCATTAAGACCTATTGTTAGTTCTAGAAATTCACCATGCCAAAATTTGTCAAGATTTCTTGTCGAAGTTCATAGTCCATTGGCATATAGGACACAGTCTTTCATCAGGGATTCTAAGCACTTTGTAGAATTAGAACATGAAAATGGAAAGAACTGATATATTGGTAAGCTTTGATGTGGAAAGTCTGTTTACAAGTGTACCATGTGATGAGGCATTGTCTATTGTAAGGAAAAGGTTATATGATGATAATAGTCTACAAACTAGAACAGCTCTACCTATTGATAGTATAATTGAATTATTAACATTCTGTGTAACAACAACATACTTTCAATATAACTCAGAATTCTTCTAACAAAATCAAGGGATGGCCATGTGATCATCATTGTCACCCTTGCTCAGTAACATTTACACGGAAGAACTTGAAGCCACAGCTATAAATACTACTCCATATCCACCTAAAGTGTGGCTTCGATATGTTGATGATACATTTGTGGTATGGTCACATGGTGAGGTAAAATTACAGTCATTCTGGATGCACATTAACAACATATCTCCTATAATTAAATTCATGATGGAATCAGAACAAGAACAAAAATTGGCATTCTTGGATGTTCTTGTGACAAGACTCCCTCAGAGCAAAGTAAAAACAACAGTGTTTAGGAAACCAACACACACTGGCAAATACTTGGCATATACATCCAATCATACAAGAAGCACTAAACAAGGAATTGTACTATCACTATGGAACAGAGCAAAGGAGGTTTATTCAGAAACCAGTGATTTGGAAAAAAAAAATCACATAGAACAAATGCTTATGAAGAATGGTTATCAATCAGCAGTCATCAGAAAAACTTTCAATAGACAACACAAAGAGACACCAAAAGAGAAAACAGTTATTGGTATGGTAGTGTATCCATACATACCAGGAATGGTGGACAAATTAAAGAAAATCTGCAATCAATATAACATTAGAACTGCTTTCCAAAGCCATATCACACTTTGAGGAATGCTTACTTCTACTAAGCCTAAACTGGAAATGCTGAAGAAAAAAAACTGCATCTATGAAATACCATGTGAATGTGGAAGGGAATACATTGGTGAGACCTGTTGCCCTGTTGAGCAGCGATTGAAGGAGCACAAACTAATGGTTAAAAGAGAAAAACAGATGTGTCTACCATAGCAGATCATGTATGTACTAATGACCACATGCTTAAGTGGGAAAATACAAAGATATTGGATAAAGAGGAAAAAATGCATAGAAGAAAATTCAAGGAAGCTGCTCATATGACAATGGTAAATAATCCTATAAGTCAACCCAGTGTGGCAATACACAATGTATAGAAGCCTCTAATTAATCTTGCTCTTAGGAAAAAATAAAAATAATAATTAGACTTGTTATTAAAAAAATTGAAGGACTCAGGAGGATTTGAACCAACCCTCATATATAAATATATCAAATTTCTCCTATATGTTGCCTTTGACAGAATAGCTCAGTTGGTAGAGTGTTTGCCTTAAAATTCAATATTCAAGAATCTAAAGGTGCGAGTTCAACCTCTAAGCGGATATTGTCACTGTGCAAATAGGCCAGCAATACCTGAAGAAGAGTGGAGAATACTACTACTCGAAACGTGCAATTACTAACAAGTTGTTTGTATTTGGAAAGTTTAAATAAAGTTTAAAATTTTCTGTACATTCAACATTCACTCATAAATGATGGAAATAGTCCAACATATCACATCTTATGTACATTTAAAGTTTATTTCTTCATAAATATTATTGTATATTTTCAGCACTATGTATTTAAGAACCATTGTTTATTTAATATTATTATTAGAATTTATTATATATGTATCTTTTCCATGTTCAAGTTGGTATACTATGTATGCAATAATGGCCATAATGCTTAATGGTTTATTTGTTTTAATTTTCTCTTTCTTCAAAATAACAAATGAAATTTGATGAAATTATGAGATAATAAGAAAAATAACTTACAAGTTGAGGTAAAATTTTCTCAAGATGTTCAGTGGTGATATTTGTTTCACTTTCATTCTAATTAAAAAAAAAGAAAAAGAAGCAACTTAAATATACAACAATGTCTAACTTTAGATTAATTTTAAAATGTTTTTTAATCTGTCTATACATAATAGGGTATTAGTCTAGAACAGTGATGGCGAATCTACAGCATGTGTGCCAGCATAACTTTCTTCAATATATTTTTTGTTGCTAAAATCTGTATTAATAAAAATTAACTATAAACTAAAGGTAAAATAAATAAATATAATATTAGAATTCAATTTACAATTGAACTCTAATTAGAAACAATAAATTATGATATTTTAAGTCAAATAAAGTGGTAGGTATACAGTGGTATCATATTCTATAAACCTGTCAGTAAAATATTTTATAACTCTTTGAAGTAAATTTATTCAAATCTAAAATAAAAGTAATCAAATGGTTTTCTATCCTAATCTTTTTTCACCTAAATGTGTTGACACCATTCATTTTTTTAATGTAATCAAAATTGTGAACAATGAAATGAAATGTGTAATCAATGCCATCAAATGATTGGGGGGGGGGGGAGGGTTGCTGGAAGTTTTGCTGTAAAAGTCAAATGATAAATCTTTGATTTATAAAATTATTAAAGCTCATTTAAATTTTGATTTATAAAATTATTAAAGCTCATTTAAATTTACTTTTAAATAAATTTGTTACCATTATTATATAAATATGACAAGTGAAAATAAAAAACAAAAATTATCAAGCAATAGAGAATTTCAAAATTGGTGGACTAATGAGTACGAAATGATTAACAAAGGCACCAGGGTAGAATGTATTTTATATTATGGAACAGTTGTATTGAGAACATCATTGGTAAAACTGCATTATAAGACCAATAATAATCGTCAAAATAAGTCATAGATCACATGACCCTATCTCGTAAGCTTGCAAGTTATAAACAATGAGGATTGCCAATTCCTCTACAAGCTTTATGATAAATGCTTAGCCAGAGCCAGCACTTAAAATATCTCTGTCAGGAACACCCCCCCCCAAACCCCTGACCATGGTTTCGTGCTTTGGCACTCCTCAGAGAGGTGTCAGGGTAGGTTCAGAAACCATGGTCAGGAGTTGAGGGGGGGGTTCCTGACAGATATTTTAAGTGCTGGATCTGGCTAAGCATTTATCATAAAGCTTGTAGAGGAATTAGCAATCCTCATTGTCAATAATAAATCGCTTTGTGAAAAAAGTAAAGATGAACAAAAAGAATATATTGTTTAACTATTTAAAAATATAAATATTCAATCAACATCTATAATCAAATTTATCAAAAATCATTCAAATATAACTGCCACTAGTTTTTTTTATTTCACATGTAATTGCCAAGCATGAGAAATCTTTTAATGATGGAGAATATATGAAAGAAGTTTGGATTAAATATGCACCAGTTCTTTTTGAAGATTTTTGAAAACAAAGCAAAAATTATTCAGAACATAAAAGATTTATCATTGGCTAGAAATACAATTAAAGAAAGAGATATAAACTCTTCTAGTTTAATTTCTCTGTCTTGATGAAAGTAGACATAAATGAATCAGCTGGTTTGGCTTTTTTTATTCACTACTGGGTTGGTAATAATATCAAATGAGAATTGATCAGTTTAACCTCATTAGTAACAGCAACAAAAGGAATAGATATTTGCGACATAGATGTTGCCAAAATTGTATCAGTAACTACAGATGGTAATTATGACTGGAAAAGAAAATAGTTTTCTCAGTTTATTTACCAACTGTATTGGACATTCAATTTTTGGTTTTCATTGCATTATAAATCAGGTTTTATGCATGAAGGCAGCTTTAAGCTACTGGATTATATTATGAATGTTGTGACTAAGTTAATCAATTTTATATCAAATGTTGAGTGAGGTAAACTCAATCTACTATGGTTTACTTATGTGCAACAATGTCTGATGGTTAAGTTGACAAAAAGTTCTTCTGTTTAAAAGAAATTAGACTGTTTTTACATAATGAGAAAATTATTGAAAAATACAATGAATTAAACTGTTTTTACATAAGGAGAAAATCATTGAAAAATACAATGAATTAATGGATGTTAAATGGCTTTCAAAATTTAATGTTTTTTACTGATATGTGTTCACATCTAAATGAATTAAATGTGAACCTGTTTGATTTGATCAAAGCATTTGAAGTTATATTACAAATTTTCAAATGTGATGTTATTTCTTACACCTTCAAATATTTTCCAAATCTAAAAAAGTTCTTGATTGATTTAGAATCTCATGAGAAACCAGATCAAGTAAAATTGACACAAGATTTTTGTGATGTTATTCAATTGACGAATTTTCTTTAAGATTTACACACTTCAGACAATTTTCAGAAATATTAAAATTTATTTTATACCCAGTCTCAAGTTAGAAATTTTTGAGTGGTTTAATTTGAAAGATATGGAAATGCAATCAGTCAATTTTTAATCCAGTTCTAAATGAAAACAGAAATTTGTTGACTTGAGGAATGAGTTATGTAAAAAGAATGCTGAAGAGGAATTATTGACTACCTGCAATGCTATTCCTGAAACATTTAATTGTTTAAAAAAATTAGGAAATACTATATTATCAGTTTTTTGTCTACACAGGCATGTGAATTATTGTTTTCAGAAATGAATTTAATTAAATGGAATGACAGATGGATCTAGTTCAGCATGTTCATTATTAAAAATGACAAAATATAAACCAGATATAAAATATTTGGCATTCAATGTACAACAACAAAAATCTCATTAAAGAATATCTATTTATGTTGATTTTATATACTTATTTCCAAAATTTTGTTTTAATTACTATTAATTTTTTACTATTACATTTTATTCAACTTGTGCTCTTCTAAATAAATACCAATCACTTGTATTTAGCTTACTTAGAAATTTTATTTAATTATTATTATTATTTTGTTTTATAAACTTTCAGAAAACTGCAATAATTAAGTTGTCTATATTTTGATTTAATAATTGTATAGCACCCAATCATTTCAATAAATATTTTTTGGAAATTTTTGGCAAGCACATGTAAAAAGATTCACCACCACTGGTCTAGAAGATTAGTAGATATAACTCTATCTCTGAATTCATAATTTTATTGGAAATCAAAGCAATATTTTTAACATTTAAAATTCTTTGATTAATAAGTCATTTAATTATTGATAGTCTAGTAGTTGAATATATTAGTTTATCTTTAAGGTCATAATAAATCACATTATTTCAAAAAAAGTATTTAAAAGTGCTATTTAGTTCTCATTATTTAAAAGATCTATGAAAACAAAAACTATCGATGAAGGTGAAAGGAAGTTTATTTACAGAAAATCTTAGGTTTTATTTTATCTCAAGCTAGGTAATATAACCTATTATATTGTAACTGAATTAATGTTGTATTAAATAAATAATAAAGTTATGGTTGTATTTGTATAATAAAATAAAGATATTATTTTGATATTCTGCTGCATAAGGGCACACTCAAATAACTTTATCATTATGTAATTAAAATAAGAATTAGATCATATATGATCATCTCAACTGTATGAATGTTGAACACTTGAATTGGTACATGTATGGGCATATTGTTATAAGATCAGACCATGTATGGTATGAAAACTTGGCATTCCAGAACAATAGAAAATAAATGAGTATATAAAGCCTCCATACCACTGGTTAAATTGGTCAGAGACTCCTAACTCTGAAAGTATTTGAAAGTAGAACTAGGTTATCTTTACAGGTTGTCCAGATCTTTTATTATTTTATAAACATTTATGGCATTACTAATTGCACATATGTAAATACAAGTTTAATAAACAAAATAGAAATTCATATAACATTACAATACTAGCCAAAAAACAAAATTTTACTAAAATTCTCACAACCATCATTTCATCTATTAATAAATAGATCTTATCAAGTGAAATTCAATAAAAATGTATAATATATTATAACGGTCCGAAAGAAAGTGAAAGTCGAATCTTACAGCATCTGCACTACAAGGGTACCATCTAGGCCAATTGAACCTAGAAAATTTATATAGTAGGCAGATATGTAAGTTAAGATTCACACTTTACATGTTTTATTCAGACTGTCAGCCCATGACACTAGCTCAGTGGAGTAGTAGAGATTAATAAGATATAAATTCTTATCTAAGAATATTTTTAAAAAAAGAATAAAATAAGCCACTGCCAGTAATAACACACAAAAACATTTATTTAAACATATATAAGATTTAACATTATTTTTAGTATAACTTTTACTTTAGCATTTAACTTACATTTTAACTTGGTTTTTAGAATTTAATTTACGTTTTAGCTCTTATAAGTTCGCACAGATGAGTTTAATAAAAGTTTGTTTTATAATGTTGAGTATAGATTGGCTACATAGATTACACGGTCAAAAACATTTCAAAATAAACATAAACGATCAAAATATTAAGTCATTGGAGGAATTGCAGAGGGAAATTTACAAGAAACCCAATGGCATTCATCATAAGATGCCACATTGACACCAATAACTTAAAAGACGTCCGAATAAATACATTTTAGATACTCACCATAAGGTATCATTATTTACCGAATGTCTATATATTTTGATCAAATATGAAAACCAAAAAACAATTAACCGTAAACGAATCTATGCAAGCGTCTATACCCAACTTAAATTTAATGCATTTAAATAATTTTTACAATATTAATAAAAATGGAAATGATTTAAAAAAAAAAATACATGCAATAACATAATAAATAATTTAGCCAGATAGGAAATTCTTCTATTTAGAATATTGAAAAGTTTAGCATTTAGAGTTCTTTTTGTTTAGAAATGTTCATTAATTATATATCTCTTACGTTTAGAAAAGTTCATCTTTAAACCGTTGCCATTTGGGTTCCAGTGTTAATTGTCCTGACGTCCTGGGGAGACCGGTATGCTGTTGGCCATTTTGATTCATCCGGAGGTCTTTTACTTTAACTGGTCCTCAATGTAGAAATGATTGGTCATTTCTCTTTCCCTTTTAGCAGAACTGAAAGGATTGAAGGGTGCTTCTTTTCAATCCCTTCTCCTTCAATTCCGCACTAACACATATCACCACTGCTGTCATACATCTCTCCATTAATTCTCCTTCACTCACTTTATCGGATCCAGTGGACATTACGTCATGACGATGGTCTTTTCGCCGAGGTCCGATTCCATGAGTGATTTTTTTTATTGGCCATTCTGATCCCATTGTTTTTCTCTCCTATCTGACCTTTGCTTATACATTTTAAATGCCCAAGGGCTAGTTTACATTTAACTAATTAAAACAATCATTTCCATTTTATGCTTAATTAATGTGTTTTCCAAACTTAAAGATATATTTTTATCTCTAAATCTTTTTAAGTTTTTGTTGAAAATTTAGTTTTAAAACTTTTTCTTTTTTTTTAATAAAGTTTCTTTTTTAATTTCTCATCTGTGCGATTTTATATATATTATAAAGTTTAGATGACTTTTAAATTTCATTTTTTTTTTAAAACAAATTTTTATTTGCGAACTTTATATTTTAATTTCATGTTTAATAAAAAAAAATAATGTAATGGCATATGTGCCCATTACAATATATAGATGTACAAAACAAAATAGCCTTCCCATCACTCATTTCAAAAACAAACTTCCTTTAACATCAAATGGTGTCTTCATGAGATTAATGGTCTCTGATTCAAAGAGTTTTATCATCAAAATTTTTTTTACTTTTTAATTCACTTTTTTTTTTTAAAAAAAAAATCTCTGCGTTGTCACATAATATTTTATAACCTGTATTCACTTCATGAATATACAGAGCTGAATTATGATTATTTTTAACTCTACTCTTATGAACTTTAACTCTTTCTTTAAGACTTACTTTATTTTGACCAATATAAATTTTATGATAATTGCATGGAATCTTATAAACTACTTTAGGAACAGATTTCCTATCAATTGACTGTTTTGAACTATTTAATAATGAATTTAAATTCAAGTTTTCTTCCAGGCCATTTTCATACCACTCAATAAAAACTATTTTTATAAATTAATTTACAAATTGATGACTTGCACGGTAAAGGAATACTCTTTAATTTTATAACTATTACTTAATTTCTTTTTATTTTGTAATTTAATACAGCACATAGATCATTAAGAAGGAAAGATTAAAAATACTATAAATTAATTACAGCTTAGCACTACTTTCAATCGGAAGCTCATATTCATAGCACTAGATAGTCAAATTTCTAAGTGAAGGAGAAGCAGAGAACAAATGTATAAAAGATGATTGATATTTGAATTAAAAGGTTTACATCTTCCACTTAGGTGCTAAAGCAGCACATGAATCTTTTATTTATCGCATAGGCATTGTTGGCAGTAAACCATGCTACTTTAAATTTTCTTTTTGGATAGTTGCATTCAGCGCAAACTACTTTTATGTTAAATGGATTGAAGTTGTGACCAGAATCAATTTCATATTACAGAACACAGATTTTATATTGGGATCCGTTTTTATGTGACTATATATATATATATGTTGTGCTAACTTAGTGATGTGGGATTCAAAATAATAAACTGTATATATATATATATATCATTGCAACTAATTTTGTAAATATGGAAGGCCTGGTCCGGAGGCAAGTGTTTTAGTACTGTTATTAAATGATTTAGATTGGGAGGGATTCTAAAGTTAATATTGACTCCCACCTCACATAAATTAGCCAGTTTCAAGTGTTTCATTCACAGAAACCAAAAGCTTTGAACATTTGAGGTAGACAGGAAAAAGAACATTGAAAATTATACCAGGCTTAGTCAATGTAGGTTATAATCAAAATTGCTCAATAAGATCTCTCAAAATTTTACGTGGTGTGTCACAAAGATTAAAGACAATTTGCTCCAAATCATTTAATGTTAGGTTCAGAAGCCCTCCCAATCTAAGTAAGTTATTAAACAATACTAAAGATAAGTTGCACCGAACCAGACCCCCCCCAGATTATCTTCAAAATCAGTTGCAACGAACCCACTTGCAATGTAATTTATTATAGTGAATCCTCCACCAACAGCATCATTAGGTTAGCACAAATATATATAGTCATGCAAACACAGACCTTGTGCTGAGTACAATTATGAAAAATTTAAGGTGTGGTTTATCACTAACAACACCTACGCGATAAATAAAAAAGATTCATGTGTTACTTTATTACACAAGTGAAATATGCAAATCTTTCAATTTAAATATTAATCACCTTTTATATTTTGGTACACTGTTTCCTCTCCCTCATTTATAAATTTGGCTTTATCTAGGGCTATGAATATGCCTGTTCGGTCGAAAACAGTGCCAAACTGTAGTGAATTTGTAGTATTTTTAATCTTTCTTTCATAATGAATTATGATCTGTATTGAAATAAACTCTATTTTCACTAACAATTAAATTTTTTTTATTAAATAGTTCAAAACAATCAATCAATAGCATATCTATTTCTGGGATAATTTATAAGATTCTTTATAATTGTCATAAAATTTATATAAGTCAAAGTAAATTGTATCTTAATGAAAGAGATAAAATTGATAGGAGTAGAGTTAAAAATAGATATAACTCAGTTTTAATTATAAATTTATTTAAATGCACATTATGTAAGTAATATTTACTAAGGCTTGTTGTAATTAACTTACGAGAGAGTGCAAGTCTCTCAGCGCTTGTGATTATTAATAGCCAATCAGATCGTAAATACTGGGACAACGATTTAACAAGAAAAGAGTGGTAACCACTCTTAACTTTACTTGTCTGTCTATATATCCAAGCCAGTCCAAAGTACTTATATCTGAAAGTGTGAATATTAAATACCTTCACACACTACTCACTGACTTCAAATTACAAACATACAGCATGAAATCTTTAGATTCACTATGCAGTAGATTATCGATGTTATAAATTGCAGAAATATATGTAAATAATATTTATTTTCAAAGCGCAAATGATTTGAAATTAACTTACGAGAGAGTGCAAGTCTCTCAGCGCTTGTGATTATTAATAGCCAATCAGATCGTAAATACTGGGACAACGATTTAACAAGAAAAGAGTGGTAACCACTCTTAACTTTACTTGTCTGTCTATATATCCAGGCCAGTCCAAAGTACTTATATCTGAAAGTGTGAATATTAAATACCTTCACACACTACTCACTGACTTCAAATTACAAACATACAGCATGAAATCTTTAGATTCACTATGCAGTAGATTATCGATGTTATAAATTGCAGAAATATATGTAAATAATATTTATTTTCAAAGCGCAAATGATTTGAAATTAACTTACGAGAGAGTGCAAGTCTCTCAGCGCTTGTGATTATTAATAGCCAATCAGATCGTAAATACTGGGACAACGATTTAACAAGAAAAGAGTGGTAACCACTCTTAACTTTACTTGTCTGTCTATATATCCAAGCCAGTCCAAAGTACTTATATCTGAAAGTGTGAATATTAAATACCTTCACACACTACTCACTGACTTCAAATTACAAACATACAGCATGAAATCTTTAGATTCACTATGCAGTAGATTATCGATGTTATAAATTGCAGAAATATATGTAAATAATATTTATTTTCAAAGCGCAAATGATTTGAAATTAACTTACGAGAGAGTGCAAGTCTCTCAGCGCTTGTGATTATTAATAGCCAATCAGATCGTAAATACTGGGACAACGATTTAACAAGAAAAGAGTGGTAACCACTCTTAACTTTACTTGTCTGTCTATATATCCAAGCCAGTCCAAAGTACTTATATCTGAAAGTGTGAATATTAAATACCTTCACACACTACTCACTGACTTCAAATTACAAACATACAGCATGAAATCTTTAGATTCACTATGCAGTAGATTATCGATGTTATAAATTGCAGAAATATATGTAAATAATATTTATTTTCAAAGCGCAAATGATTTGAAATTAACTTACGAGAGTGCAAGTCTCTCAGCGCTTGTGATTATTAATAGCCAATCAGATCGTAAATACTGGGACAACGATTTAACAAGAAAAGAGTGGTAACCACTCTTAACTTTACTTGTCTGTCTATATATCAGCCAGTCCAAAGTACTTATATCTGAAAGTGTGAATATTAAATACCTTCACACACTACTCACTGACTTCAAATTACAAACATACAGTATGAAATCTTTAGATTCACTATGCAGTAGATTATCGATGTTATAAATTGCAGAAATATATGTAAATAATATTTATTTTCAGCAAAATGATTTGAAATTAACTTACGAGAGTGCAAGTCTCTAGCGCTTGTGATTATTAATAGCCAATCAGGTCGTAAATACTGGGACAACGATTTAACAAGAAAAGAGTGGTAACCACTCTTAACTCTTATCTGTCTATATATCCAGTCAGTCCAAAGTACTTATATCTGAAAGTGTGAATATTAAATACCTTCACACACTACTCACTGACTTCAAATTACAAACATACAGCATATAACATCGATAATCTACTGCATAGTGAATCTAAAGATTTCATGCTGTATGTTTGTAATTTGAAGTCAGTGAGTAGTGTGTGAAGGTATTTAATATTCACACTTTCAGATATAAGTACTTTGGACTGGCTTGGATATATAGACAGACAAGTAAAGTTAAGAGTGGTTACCACTCTTTTCTTGTTAAATCGTTGTCCCAGTATTTACGATCTGATTGGCTATTAATAATCACAAGCGCTGAGAGACTTGCACTCTCTCGTAAGTTAATTTCAAATCATTTGCGCTTTGAAACTAAATATTATTTACATATATTTCTGCAATTTATAACATCGATAATCTACTGCATAGTGAATCTAAAGATTTCATGCTGTATGTTTGTAATTTGAAGTCAGTGAGTAGTGTGTGAAGGTATTTAATATTCACACTTTCAGATATAAGTACTTTGGACTGGCTTGGATATATAGACAGACAAGTAAAGTTAAGAGTGGTTACCACTCTTTTCTTGTTAAATCGTTGTCCCAGTATTTACGATCTGATTGGCTATTAATAGTCACAAGCGCTGAGAGACTTGCACTCTCTCGTAAGTTAATTTCAAATCATTTGCGCTTTGAAAATAAATATTATTTACATATATTTCTGCAATTTATAACATCGATAATCTACTGCATAGTGAATCTAAAGATTTCATGCTGTATGTTTGTAATTTGAAGTCAGTGAGTAGTGTGTGAAGGTATTTAATATTCACACTTTCAGATATAAGTACTTTGGACTGGCTTGGATATATAGACAGACAAGTAAAGTTAAGAGTGGTTACTGAAGCAATGGATCTGAAGCCCGATCCATGCTTCACATCTTCCTATAAACTTAATTAGTATTGTAGACCTGAATTAAGTTTATAGTTCAATATCAGCAGGGTTTTGCATTAGAGTTAAAAATAATTATGCTTATCAAATGTGTATTACATTTAAATATTTTGTTTTAAATAAATTTCATTCTATTAATAAAAATTGCTTAACCTATTAGTCAAACATATATATACATCTAGCGTATATATATGAGTTAATGCAAAATTCTGCTGAAATAAAATGCTTATTCTACTATAAAAAAATAATAATATATTGTTGTTAAAATTTTGTTAAAATATTTAGTATGATTTGATTTTGAGATAAGCCTGCCAACATTTTCTAAAAGAATGTATAGTTTTAATTAGTGAGCCATTCAAGTGTAATTAAAGATGGCCTTCTCTTTCTTTCTTTTAATTAAGAGAATTCAAACTTTGAAGTAAGAAAGTTAGAGTAAAAAAGTTAAAGTTATTTTTAGAAAGTGTTGCTTTGAAACAAAGGAGCATGGGGAGGCTTATCAAGATCTCAGATCATACAAACAATAGAAGGTAGCTGACAGAGAGGGTATAAATAGAAGGGAGAACAAAAGATTGATTATTCAGATTTTTCCTTTTGAAGGATTCAGTTGATTCTGATTTTCCTTGTGAAGGTGATTCTTTCAGAGTTCGCTATTGCAAGATTGATTCAGATTTTGCTATTGCAAGGTGCATTCAGATTTCTCTTAGGAGAACTCTGTCAGATTTTGTTCGTGATTTTATTCCCAAAAGTCTACAACTGTTGTCTACAAATCATGAAGAAGTTTGAACCTGCTCAAGCTAAAAATCATATAAGTTTGATAGATTCTACTATGCTCGGCTAGGCAAATAAATAGCTTTGCCTATCGCCGAGGTTCCGGAATACCATTCAAAATGCCTTAATATCCACTCAATAGTCATCTGAACTCTGTGCCGTGTCTGGAGAACTTTTCCTGAAACCATACTACATATTTTCATTGTCCGGACAACTACATCTCGACGGTCGGATCAAGCCACGTACGCCGTAGGGAACATGACCAAGGAAAAGGGACGGTAATCGTATCTCCTCTATTGAACTATTTCTTATGCTACCTTTTGTTCATTTTTTTTCTAATTGCTTCAGTGAATTTATATGTATTTGCTATGTAACCATTTTTATTAGACTAACCTTAAATATATATTGTGTGATCATCTATCTATATGTAACCTTTTTCCCTTCGCTATTCTTCCTTACTAACCAGTGTAAATATTTAGTATTCCATTGCGGTTAAGTATAATAGCTAATTTTTGTTCATTTAAAATCTCGTTCCAGTTTTATTTGTTTGTTAATTAAATACGAGTCAGTTTTTTTTGTGTGCCAACTTTATCTTTTTTTTTAATAATTATTTTAAAAAAAATCGAAGATCGGGTTGACAAATTTTGATAAAATTGGGAAGAAAAGATTTAGACCGCAAACCTATTAATCCGTTTTTGTTGTCTGATTATTTTGTTTCATTAATTTAGAGGAATAGCGGAGGCCATTAAATCATTATTCTTATTTTAAAGCCATTAATTAAACATATTATTTAACTATCAAAAGCTTGAGTTTCCTAATTTTATTATAATGCTTTATTTTACTTTTCAATGATCCAGGCACGCAAAACACATGTTTCTTAGTACTTTTATTGCACATTTAACTATTTAGCTCTTTATGTGTTTCCAGTCCATGTCTCTACCGCTGTGCTAAGCTTGGCCGGTTGAAAAATAATTTATGCATGGCTCAGATAGTGTTGTTTGTTCGTGATCAGGCCTCGAGAATAGGCGAATGGGCAGAGGTCATAGTATTCTTGATTAATATCTCGCGTATGGTTGGCCTTGAGGTACTTTCGCCTAGTATTCGAACTGGGTTAAATCAACATACATCATCTGACTGTCACAGTAAATTTTTTTTTTCCGTAATTCTGTCGACCAACGTGGGCCGAATTTCATTTTTTATGGGAAGAATAGGAATAGGGCATTTGAAAATATAGGTAGACGTATAAAAAATTTTTTTTTCCACATTCTGGCGTCCATCGTGTGGCTATTCGAAATTTTCCACAACCTGTAGGCAGCGTTTATGTTTTAAATAATAGTATTATGTAGAATTTTTTTTGTTATCGGATTTGTACGCATATATATAGTGATTGTTTTAGATAACACGAAATAATTGTTAGTTATACGTAATATTTTTTGCTTCGAGTTTGTCGCCATGGGACGAATGTCATTTTTTTTAAATTAAAAATAAGTACCCTGAGAAGTTTGTTTTAGTTTAATACATTTATATAAAAAAAAAATATATATATAATTTTTTTCTGAGTCTTGTTTCCTAATGTGAGCAAATGTCATTTTTTAAAAAAATTAATTAAAAAGTTAAAGGTGTCATAAAGTAAAATTTTTTTTCCGAGTTTGGTATATATATGAAATGAATGTTTTACATTTAGAAAAGTTAACACTCCGTTAGTTTTTTTTATATATATCGAATATATATATGAATGAGAATAAATATCAGAGTTATAGCAAGATTTTTTTTTCCGAATGAGTAGTTTTGTCGATGGCCAGTTGCCGTATTGTTGTTTTTCGTATAAAGTAGATAGCTTCGATGAGGCGGAAGTGTCAAATATATACCCACCCGCCCTCTCTTAAATTAGCTTTCGTACTTTAGATTATTTTTAGTATTGCTCAAATATGAGAAGTTTTGATGTAATAATGTTTTTTTTTTTCGAAATATAGTGTATATTCGGTTGTGTTAATATTGTAGTAAAAAAAAAAGTACAATTAGATAATAGAATTTTTTTCTCCGTTTGTATAAATTTTTGTAAAGATCTTAGATAACATTTTTTCCGTTAATTGAAACTTTTTTTTTGAAGATCAAAAAGTTTTGATAAGTTCAAATTAACACGTGTCAACGTATGGTGTTAGCAAATATTTTTTTTCACTTTCTCTGCGTTTCGTTTCTTTATATTGAATAATTGTAATCATGTAAATTTTTTTTTCCCTTTTTAAAGATTTTGAAATTACGTTTCCTCGCAAACATATATAAATTAAGTTTTGTTTCAATACTAGCAAATTTAATTTTATCTTATAAGAAAAGTAAATGCGTATGTTCGTTAATAAATATATATTAAAGATATATTTTTGTATAACATATATGTCAGCCATCCTTTAGTTAAGATTTTTTTTTCTCCATTTCGGATTATGCTATTGAATCATTTATTGAGTAACCGTTAGGTGAAGACCCTTTGAGTAACCGTTAGGTGAAGCCCTTGTTTTTTAGTAACCGTGTTTGGTGAAGACCCTTAGAGTAACCGTTTAGATGAAGACCCCTTACATTGTAGAGTTCTCGATTGCTGAGTAGCCTGAAATAATAGGTCTATGTCTGCAATCATTGCTTCCTTGTCATAGTGGCGACCAGCATTTACTAGCCTGAAATAATAGGAGTATAGGAGTATGCGGTTTGCAATATGACATCTTTCTAATAAATTCATGTACATGATAAAAGAAATATTTGTATAGGTATATCTGTTTGTATATTTATATGTAGTCATATATATGCTTATTTAATGATGTACATATTCATATATATGGATGCATATGGTATACACTTCGTTATAGTTCGGTAAAACCCGTTTTTATATAAATGTTTTTTGAAACAGTTTTTGATCTCAATGCGTGATTCTGTAAAATTGCTTGATAATTGTTAATCTATTTCGGGTGTGACCAAAATGGTAGTTGGTTTCGATCCCAGGTTAATAATTCGGAGTGGCGGTTATCATGGGATTTTACTTTTATTTTAATTGTTTTTTGTATTAATATTTTGTTTTGTTAATCGTACTTTAGGCTGGTTAAATTTTTTTTTCTGTCTTGACCAAAATGGTAGCGTGGTTTCGAACCCAGGTCAGACAAATTACCGTACTTAGTTGTTATACATCTTAGATTTAAATAATATTGTGTCATTTAAAATAGCATTTACTTATTCATGCAGAGATTATTTTTTTCGTTCAGCAGAATCAAATTAAATTTTTTTTAAAGTGAACTGAAACGCAAAGTAAAATTTTAATTGCATTGAAACTTTATAAACCCTTATAAATGTGTGCTTGGATCATTATCCATTAATATGTATATTTGATATGGCCATTGTCTTGTCGACTGGCGCCCTTCTCAAATAAATTTGTCGGCAAGTGCAATCTCTCATATCGGATATCAAATAAACCAAACTATAGTAGTTGATCAAAATAACAATGTATGCTTAGTGAGCCAAAATAATTTTTAAACATGACTTATGTATATTTTGCTCACATATTTCTTTATATATATATATATACTTGTATTAATGTAAATGCATTTTTTAGTTGTTTCAGGTGTCAGAGAAAGCCAGGTCAAGCTGTAAGTGTGTTATTTTTATTTATATTGGGACAAAATAGCAGTGATATTTTAATGAAATATAACAATAAATAAAGTGAGGAGACTAATATGTAGTATAAATATTAAAGACAGACACGGCAGGATTTTATATATATATATATTTTTCATGAACAAACAGACACATAGGCATAGGTTTAAGATGGGACCTCGTGAGGTAGGCAAAGTTAATTTCTGAAAACATAAATAAAGAATTTAGAATACTGACTTATTTTTTAAAGAACTAAAATTTTTCTTCACATACAGGATATAGCTCCTAGATACACGTAATACAATATACTTATATAGATTGTTATTAAAATATGTTTTAGAAATAAATTGTGATTTTGTGTAGCAAAATAGCCAATAAAAAAAATGGACCAACAGAAGAAAGACGAACATGACAGCGATGAGGAGGTAGTGCTCAACCTTCCAAATACGGCAACGTGCAGTGACCAAAAATACAATTTGGAAGATCTCGTCAAAGAAATGAGAGATGAAGAGGAAATGATGATGAAAATGTTGCAAGAATTTATGAATATCACATCGCAAAGATTGAACCATTTGGAGGAAAACACGGCGCTCCAGCAACAACATACCAGAACAAAAGTATTGCCAGATGAGGATACTCAGTTAAAATGGCAACAGAAACAAGATGATACACAACTTAAATCATTGATAGATAATGAATTAGGAAAGGATATGCATGCCTTGGACGTGTCAGTCAAGCATCAAATACAGGAGGGAGAAGAAAATGGACAGATGAAGGTGGATAAAAAGGAAATGAACATTCATCAACAGATGAATCCAATCCAGGCGCAACAAGGCAACCAAATCCTTATGCCAATAATAATTAATCCGGTAACATCTCCTGTGGCAAAATTCGTACATATACAATGTTTTAGAGGGGAACCGGGTGGAAACCCTAGACACCACCTAGACAGTCTCAAAATGTTTTTTCAATTTCAGAATATGACAGAACAAGAAAAAGTGGCGATCTCCAGTCATCATTTAAAAGAATCTGCCAGAGACTGGTGGAACACTCTATCTATACAACCACAAACATTTATGGAATATGAGAATGCAATGATGTCAATGTATTGGAGTGCAGAGCGGCAGGAAGGTTTGATGTATTCCATAATGCATGAAAGATACCCAGCTAACCATCAAGAGACTTATGCTCAGTTTTTTGTTAGGCAGGTAAATCGAATTAAAGCCCTAAGTGCATTCAATTATCCAGAAATGCAGATAGTAAGGATGATTAGGCACAACATGCCACTCTGGATAAGGAAAATATTAATAAGCAGTCAAGTGCAAGATATTGAAGGTACAACTCGTATACTAACGGCTATCGAATATGAATATCTTGATGAAGACAGAAATGAAAAGGAGGTAAAATTTCAAAATAAATCTATTGCCAAACAAAAGAGTACAAACCTGTCAAGAGTAAAAAATAGAGAAGCTGGGCCACCCCATACAGCAATTGTACAGTAACCATAAACGACAATGAAATACAAGCATTAGTTGACTCTGGCAGTCAAGTATCTATCATATCAAAAAAACTAGCCACGGAATATGAAAGCAACCCAAAATACTTAAAGTTTCCCATGCGCCCTATCCAGTTAACTCTGGCAAATGGAAGAAAAATGAATAGTGAACGATACCAAATGTGGTTGGAGATGAAAATTAGCGGTAAATGTTTTAATCATGCCTTCTTAGTAATGGAGGGTTTGTTGTATGACTTAGTATTAGGTTCAGATTTCCTTCAGCAGTATCAAGGGATCATACATTACCCAATGAGGAAATGTATGTTAGAAGGCATACAAGTCCCATTTACAATAGTGGCTCAAGAGAATCACCCCATTGGCAGTTGTGTTATACAAGCGATCGATGAGGAAATGATAAAACAAAAAGTGGGCATATCAATGATTAGGAATAACAAGCATAGTCAGCAGTTGCAACAAATTTTACAAAGATATGCAGCGGTATTTTCTGGCGTACCAGGAAAAATTAGAGGGTACACTCACCGAATTAGGCTTAGAGAGGAATCGTACCACCAAACAAAAACATACCCTATCCCGTTCCAATACAAAGAGGAAGTGGATAAACAAATAAAGCAGATGCTGGAATGGGATATTATTGAACGGGCCCCTTCACCCTACAATAACCCATTGATTGTAATCAAGAAGAAAAACGGAAATGTGCGTTTGTGTTTAGATGCGCGTCGCCTAAATAATGTGACCATTCCGGAACGTGATGTGCCGCCACCAATGCATGAAACGTTTGTGCAGCTCGCAGGGAAGACTGTATTCTCGACCATGGATATGACAGCAAGTTATTGGCAAATGCCGTTGGACCAACGCGATAGAAAGTATACAGCATTTCGTTACAATGGCCAGACTCACGTGTTCAAGAGGGTTCCATTCGGTTTAATTAATAGTGGAGCAGGCCTCATGAGATGTTTGAAGAATGTTTTATCTCCTCAAATACAGGAACACATGGTGTGTTACGTGGACGATATCGTGATCGCCTCAAAGGACATCGATGAGCATTTGCGTCATTTGGAAAGCTTCTTTCGTGAATGCATATGTGAAAATATAACCATCAACATGGAAAAGAGTTTTTTTGCAGTGGAAGAAATTGAATTTTTGGGCCATGTTGTAAATAGTCAAGGTGTCAAACCCCATCCTGCAAAAATAGAAGCTATAAAGAATTTTCCAACTCCCACCAACCAGAAGCAGGTTCGAGCATTTCTGGGATTGTGTAATTTCTATCACCGCTTCTATCCTAGATTTGCTTATGACACCACACAGCTAATTGAATTAATAAAGAAGAGTAGTAAAAAATGGGAATGGAAAGAGAGGCATGAGCAAGAAATGTCTAAAGTAAAAGATAAGTTCTTGGAAACAGTAATGTTATACCATCCGGATTTTCTCGCCCCTTTTACCTTCAAACAGATAGCAGTAGGCAAGGCTTGGGTGCTGTGTTGTTTCAAATTGGTGATAAAAATGAGCATCAAGTGTTATACTTTATTAGTCGGACGTTGAGAGGGGCAGAAAAGCATTATACAACAACTGAGCAGGAGACATTAGCAATAGTGTGGGCATGCCAGAAATTGAAACAGTTTTTGTTGGGATCAGAAGTGGTAATCATAACTGACCACAAATGTTTGGAATTTCTGAACAAGAGCTTTTTAAACAATGACAGATTGATAAGGTGGAGCCTGATTCTTCAACAGTTTCGGTATAGTGTCATTTATTGCCCTGGATCACAGAATATTGTGGCTGATATTTTAAGCCCCACCCTATGCCCATGGCTGCTCAGAATCCAGATTTAGGAAACCAGGCAATGAAGATAATGACAACCACAGCAGAAAAAACAGTGGAATCTCACCTCCAGAATTTAGCGTATTGGCAGTCCCAGGATGCTCAATATAAGAAAATAATTAACATTATTACATCTAAGATGGCAGCCAGTAGGCACTATAATCAATACAGAATCACAGATGGGATCCTTCAGATTAATACCAAAAGCCCTCACAATCCATGGAAAGTCATAATGACACCAAATTATTACCCACATCCATCAGTCGGTGGGACATTATGGTCCTCGGAAAGTAGAAGAAGCAATAAAACGTCAATTTTATTGGCCAGGGATGTACTCACAGATCTTACGTGTGTTGAAAACCTGTGAGATTTGTGCTCGGAGCAAGGCACCAAATCGATCGTATGCAGGAGAGCCACAACTGATCCTCGCATCTAAACCAAATGAGCTGCTAGCTGTAGATCATTATGGCCCATTACCGATGTTTCGACGATTCCAATATCTATTTGTCACGTATGATGTGTTTTCAAAGTACGTGAAAGCATACCCAGTAAGGACAGCAAACGCTAGAGGAGCAATAAAGGCACTTCGGGAAAAACAGTTGCCAGAAGTTGGAAAACCCCAGATAGTGATATCTGATCATGGCACAGCATTTACATCCAAAGAATGGAAGACATGGATGGCTAAACAAGGAATTCATCATAGGCTAACTTCCATTAGAAATCCACAGGCTAACCCTTGTGAAAGAGTCATGCGAGAAATAGGGCGACTCTTTAGGACATATATACCAACCAACCATCGGGACTGGGTAAATAAAACCGAAAAGGTGGTACAATATATTAACAACACAATGAATGAGTCGACAGGATTTACTCCAACTCGCCTGCATTATGGGAAAGAATGTCCTCAGTTATTTAAAACCAAAATGCCGATGGAAGAGGAGAAGATAGATAAACTACAAGATCAAAAGATAGCATATGAACGATTAAAACGGGCTGCGCTGCACCGGAAAAATAAAAAACGAAACCAGCAATATCAATTCAGGCAAGGGGAGCAAGTATGGCTGAGAGACCCTAGGCCAAGTAATACATTGCGGAAAGAATTCAAAAAGTTTTTCCCAATATATCAAGGGCCATACACATTGAAAAAGGAATGCGGGAGAAATGCGTTCCTTTTGGAAGATAATAACAGCATAAAAGGAGTATACAATGCCAAAAACTTAAAACCTTGCATACCACCGGACCCCGGAAAACATGCAAGTTAAAAATAGATACATACCATGTTAGACTAAATACAACACAGACCCGATTTAAGACAGAAGATTGAATTATGGATAAACCATTAGATATAATAAAGTAAAGAAAACACCGTAGGTAGCAACAAATTAAATATTACAGCAAATAAAGAGTAGGTTTGAACTCACCTGGCACAAATTCTTACCTCTGACCTGAAGCAACAGCATTTTTTTTAACATTTTTTTTTTGCTCACTAACTATTGGGAAATGAAGCAATGGATCTGAAGCCCGATCCATGCTTCACATCTTCCTATAAACTTAATTAGTATTGTAGACCTGAATTAAGTTTATAGTTCAATATCAGCAGGGTTTTGCATTAGAGTTAAAAATAATTATGCTTATCAAATGTGTATTACATTTAAATATTTTGTTTTAAATAAATTTCATTCTATTAATAAAAATTGCTTAACCTATTAGTCAAACATATATATACATCTAGCGTATATATATGAGTTAATGCAAAATTCTGCTGAAATAAAATGCTTATTCTACTATAAAATAATAATAATATATTGTTGTTAAAATTTTGTTAAAATATTTAGTATGATTTGATTTTGAGATAAGCCTGCCAACATTTTCTAAAAGAATGTATAGTTTTAATTAGTGAGCCATTCAAGTGTAATTAAAGATGGCCTTCTCTTTCTTTCTTTTTAATTAAGAGACTTCAAACTTTGAAGTAAGAAAGTTAGAGTAAAAAAGTTAAAGTTATTTTTAGAAAGTGTTGCTTTGAAACAAAGGAGCATGGGGAGGCTTATCAAGATCTCAGATCATACAAACAATAGAAGGTAGCTGACAGAGAGGGTATAAATAGAAGGGAGAACAAAAGATTTCATTCAGATTTTTCCTTTTGAAGGATTCAGTTGATTCTGATTTTCCTTGTGAAGGTGATTCTTTCAGAGTTCGCTATTGCAAGATTGATTCAGATTTTGCTATTGTAAGGTGCATTCAGATTTCTCTTAGGAGAACTCTGTCAGATTTTGTTCGTGATTTTATTCCCAAAAGTCTACAACTGTTGTCTACAAATCATGAAGAAGTTTGAACCTGCTCAAGCTAAAAATCATATAAGTTTGATAGATTCTACTATGCTCGGCTAGGCAAATAAATAGCTTTGCCTATCGCCGAGGTTCCGGAATACCATTCAAAATGCCTTAATATCCACTCAATAGTCATCTGAACTCTGTGCCGTGTCTGGAGAACTTTTCGTGAAACCATACTACATATTTTCATTGTCCAGACAACTACATCTCGACAGTCGGATCAAGCCACGTACGCCGTAGGGAACATGACCAAGGAAAAGGGACGGTAATCGTATCTCCTCTATTGAACTATTTCTTATGCTACCTTTTGTTCATTTTTTTTCTAATTGCTTCAGTGAATTTATATGTATTTGCTATGTAACCATTTTTATTAGACTAACCTTAAATATATATTGTGTGATCATCTATCTATATGTAACCTTTTTCCCTTCGCTATTCTTCCTTACTAACCAGTGTAAATATTTAGTATTCCATTGCGGTTAAGTATAATAGCTAATTTTTGTTCATTTAAAATCTCTTTCCAGTTTTATTTATGTTTGTTAATTAAATACGAGTCAGTTTTTTTTGTGTGCCAACTTTATCTTTTTTTTTAATAATTATTTAAAAAAAAATCGAAGATCGGGTTGACAAATTTTGATAAAATTGGGAAGAAAAGATTTAGACCGCAAACCTATTAATCCGTTTTTGTTGTCTGATTATTTTGTTTCATTAATTTAGAGGAATAGCGGAGGCCATTAAATCATTATTCTTATTTTAAAGCCATTAATTAAACATATTATTTAACTATCAAAAGCTTGAGTTTCCTAATTTTATTATAATGCTTTATTTTACTTTTCAATGATCCAGGCACGCAAAACACATGTTTCTTAGTACTTTTATTGCACATTTAACTATTTAGCTCTTTATGTGTTTCCAGTCCATGTCTCTACCGCTGTGCTAAGCTTGGCCGGTTGAAAAATAATTTATGCATGGCTCAGATAGTGTTGTTTGTTCGTGATCAGGCCTCGAGAATAGGCGAATGGGCAGAGGTCATAGTATTCTTGATTAATATCTCGCGTATGGTTGGCCTTGAGGTACTTTCGCCTAGTATTCGAACTGGGTTAAATCAACATACATCATCTGACTGTCACATTACCACTCTTTTCTTGTTAAATCGTTGTCCCAGTATTTACGATCTGATTGGCTATTAATAATCACAAGCGCTGAGAGACTTGCACTCTCTCGTAAGTTAATTTCAAATCATTTGCGCTTTGAAAATAAATATTATTTACATATATTTCTGCAATTTATAACATCGATAATCTACTGCATAGTGAATCTAAAGATTTCATGCTGTATGTTTGTAATTTGAAGTCAGTGAGTAGTGTGTGAAGGTATTTAATATTCACACTTTCAGATATAAGTACTTTGGACTGGCTTGGATATATAGACAGACAAGTAAAGTTAAGAGTGGTTACCACTCTTTTCTTGTTAAATCGTTGTCCCAGTATTTACGATCTGATTGGCTATTAATAATCACAAGCGCTGAGAGACTTGCACTCTCTCGTAAGTTAATTTCAAATCATTTGCGCTTTGAAAATAAATATTATTTACATACATTTCTGCAATTTATAACATCGATAATCTACTGCATAGTGAATCTAAAGATTTCATGCTGTATGTTTGTAATTTGAAGTCAGTGAGTAGTGTGTGAAGGTATTTAATATTCACACTTTCAGATATAAGTACTTTGGACTGGCTTGGATATATAGACAGACAAGTAAAGTTAAGAGTGGTTACCACTCTTTTCTTGTTAAATCGTTGTCCCAGTATTTACGATCTGATTGGCTATTAATAATCACAAGCGCTGAGAGACTTGCACTCTCTCGTAAGTTAATTTCA
The DNA here is from genome assembly GCA_028023455.1 of Epiperipatus broadwayi. Classification (NCBI taxonomy): domain Eukaryota; kingdom Metazoa; phylum Onychophora; class Udeonychophora; order Euonychophora; family Peripatidae; genus Epiperipatus; species Epiperipatus broadwayi. Next base: position 209,929 of record JAQFVV010006833.1, read on the forward strand.
AATCATTTGCGCTTTGAAAATAAATATTATTTACATATATTTCTGCAATTTATAACATCGATAATCTACTGCATAGTGAATCTAAAGATTTCATGCTGTATGTTTGTAATTTGAAGTCAGTGAGTAGTGGGTGAAGGTATTTAATATTCACACTTTCAGATATAAGTACTTTGGACTGGCTTGGATATATAGACAGACAAGTAAAGTTAAGAGTGGTTACCACTCTTTTCTTGTTAAATCGTTGTCCCAGTATTTACGATCTGATTGGCTATTAATAATCACAAGCGCTGAGAGACTTGCACTCTCTCGTAAGTTAATTTCAAATCATTTGCGCTTTGAAAATAAATATTATTTACATATATTTCTGCAATTTATAACATCGATAATCTACTGCATAGTGAATCTAAAGATTTCATGCTGTATGTTTGTAATTTGAAGTCAGTGAGTAGTGTGTGAAGGTATTTAATATTCACACTTTCAGATATAAGTACTTTGGACTGGCTTGGATATATAGACAGACAAGTAAAGTTAAGAGTGGTTACCACTCTTTTCTTGTTAAATCGTTGTCCCAGTATTTACGATCTGATTGGCTATTAATAATCACAAGCTCTGAGAGACTTGCACTCTCTCGTAAGTTAATTTCAAATCATTTGCGCTTTGAAAATAAATATTAAGGCTTGTTGTATAATCTCTTTAACAAATGAATTAGCATATTTAGTAACATGTTGAAATTAATTAGTTTGACATTTATTTTCATCAACTTTAGAGATTTCTTGTTTAACAGCCAATTGCCCTTCACATGAAAAATATTTAGCATCAACTTTCTGAGCAATCAAATCTGTCAAATCACTTCTATAAGTTTTTTTTTGAAATGCTTGATTTGCTCTTCATAATGAGTGCATACATTTTCCACAGCTTTGTTCATTTCTTTTTTTAACTTTTTTCCAATATGAGCGGACCGTTTCTCATAATCTGATGTTTTCTCTTCAGCAATTTGACTTTCCATTAAAATATCTTTATACACATAAAAAAAATTTGTTCATAAATTTTACCATTTCAGTATTAACCAATTCAGCATCAACAACACTTCTTGGTATATTATGAGATTTATGTACAGAACATTGTCCAACACTTGAAGCAGATTCATTATGACTTTCACAGCAATTTGAAGATGGGTGTAATAATTTAAAACAATCTAATCTCACTTTTGTTGATAAGTACATCTATCTGGTTTTGTTTAAAAGTTTCTGTAACACATATCTTGAGGTTAAAGCCTTAGTAAATATAACTCAGTTTTGTATATTCATGAACTGAATACAGGTCATAAAATATTATTTGACAATGCAGAGATTATTTTATAAAAAAAGTGAATTGAAAACAAAAGTAAAAAAAACTTTGATGACAAAACTTTTTGAAATTGAGGTTATCAATCTCATGAAGACATTCTTTGATGGCTATTTTGTTTTATATAAACGTACATGTTGTATATTTTTGTTGAATTTCACTTGTCAAGGTCTATTTATTAATAGATGAAATGATGGTTGTGGAAGAATTTTAGTAAAAATTTATTTTTTAGTTAGTATTGTAATCTTATAAGAATTTCTATTTTATTTATAATTAGGCAGTATTTAAAGTTTAATAAACTATGTTGTTAGTCTAACTCATTTCACTCTTTTGTTATTCAATATATAATTGATTCTATTCCAACTCATGACCCCCAAACAGCTTACAGTTGGCCATCTCTAGACACAGCAGATTGGTGCAGTCCAAAACTCTGGATCAGAATTACAGGAAGTCAGTTCAACAGTCAGTAGAATGGCAGCAATTCCACAAATTGGAATTGATAAATTTGGCATAAAAAAATCCAATGATCACATTTAACAGGCAATCCCGGTATTAATTTTAGTTGTTTGTTTATATATCTATCAAAAAAATTGAATCTGTTGACCACGTAGGTAAAATGTTGTATAGAAAAATAACAATAAAAAATATATAATGGTGTCATTATTTCACTCAAAAACAAAAATTCGTTTTCATAAAAATATAAAAAAAAAAGACAATAATTTCTTCGGATAAAGTATATTTATGAGTGTCAATTAATTAAATGACCTCAAGCGCCAATCTTACTAAGTCCGTAAGAATTATACTTTCTCCTTTTAGAAATCTTAAAACTATCGCTAATTAGGTACCAGACCCTTTCAACTAGCTCAAACCCCAGGGCTGGGAGGTAATAATACCCATAAGGTTGAACGGAGGTGAGTGACTAAATTTGAGTAGTTGAAACAAGCTTTCCCTGCTTTATATATCTTTCAACTTAAGACGCGTATATATAAACTTACATATTAGAATTTAAAATTACGTGTAATATACTTGCTTATTCTGATATTCTGCCAGGAAGGAAACTAGGCTAATATAAGCGATAAATATGTTCATTAATGAGAGACAATTTGTTTTACATGACTATCACTCTTTATGCTTACACAAGCTGTTTTTCACAGAGGCAACTCTCCATACAGTAGCCCCAAACAGTGCAAGTCAGAAACTACAAACTAGTCTGGGGATATTGGGTGAGTAGGCACTAGATAGAGATATTATGCACAAGTCTTCCTGCATCTATTGATTACTGTGGTTGCAATGAGTGGCGTTACTGTATGGAGAGTTTTGCCTCTGTGAGAATCCAGTGAATTGGCCTTTATATGTACAAAGCTTAAGAGAAATTTTTTCTAATTAAAGGCACCAGCAAGTAATAGAGATAATGAATAGATAGTGTGAACCTGAACTGCCTGAAAAGCAGACATATAAGGAAATTGTGACAAGATTAAATGATTTTTTTTAAACCTCAATTATATAAATATACCATCTGGCTATATTTAGAAGCAGATGGTATTAAAAATTAGAATTTGAGACTATGTCATAGCTTTGCATGATATAGCTAAACCAAGCTTTTATGGCAACTTTCTTGAAGAAGCCTCCTTGTATAGATTGGCTAATGATCAAGTGAAGCAGCAACTGTTAACAATAAGTCATTTATCTTATAGTGGGATTGTAAGATGAAGACTTGCTCATAAGTTATTAATGGGACAGCTAAAGAGTTTAAAAAGTTTTCCGGATCTAATATCCCACAAATATTGATTTTTAAAACCACTAATTCAAATAAAGACAATCAAACAAACAAGATAATCTGTTTCCACTGTGGAATGGTAGGCTACATGACTCGGAACTGTAAATACAAACCTCAGAAATGTGATCAAAGCTTCATGAAAGACAGACCATCACACTAAGAAACTTTATTAAAAATGATGCAATCAAAAATATAGAACAGTTCATATTAAGTCAGAATTTTAAACAAACCAATAATGATGGAAGTAGCAACACAGAAGTATCTCTCACAAATGATCAGGAATGGAAAAAAAATTAATATAGAATTGGAAATTCCCATCACCTTTAGTAAAAAAACCAATTTGAAAGCCTGTAATGCGAATGGCTAATCAATCAAGTTACTGAGAGTGGCTCAAGTGATTTTTCAAAATAAAAAAAATGTCATGGACCTCTACTTTTGTATACTATTAATGAAAAAATAAACCCCATCATAGGAATAGAGTGGTTCGAACTGCAAGCAGACAAAGTCTGCATGATTAAGAAATTAGTGTCGAGGATAAAATAATTTTAACTATCGCGATCTTTTTGAAAATGGACTGAGGAAATTAGAAACTTCACCTATGGATGTAGAACTACACAATGGAGCAAGACATGTCATCAGAAAGCCTCACAAGATACAAATTGATCATCTAAAAGTGACAGAAGAGAGAGCAAATTTGAAATTGCAAGACCCCACCGAAAAAAACCTTATAGTAAAGCCATCCATCATGCAGATGTGCTATCCAGATAAAATCTAAGATTTCTATAGCAAATACACATATTACATAGATGAATTAAAGTCTGAAATTATAAACAGCAAGAAAATGGCAGAATGGATCAAAGGAGATCCAGAATACCAACTCTTACTAAAATGGATTAGAAAAGGATGGCTTGCACAATGTCCTCCATATATCAACAAAGGTTTGTGGAAAATGCTTGAGAATATATCAGTTAATAAAGACTGCATTCTCATGGATGACAAAATAGTGACTCTAAGCGGCAGCTGTATTAAAGTAATAAACATTATTCACCAGGATCACTCCAGAATAGAATTATACTAAAGGCTCTAGCTTGTGTTCAGGAATTAAAGGACCTGGAAAAAATATTGAAAAATATTAAACATGCCAAGTAATGGTGAATCTTTCATTGAAGAAATACATTTCATGGCCACTTGCCTAAAAACCAAGTGCACATTGACCATGCCAAGCCAAGGAAGTAATATATATTCTTGATATTCTTAGACGCATATAGCTGTTGGCCTGAGTATAATATAATAAGAAATAAGATAAAGACAATCAATGAAAAACAATGAGAGAGACAATCAATGAAAAACAATGATAGAGATTTTCACCATTTATGGAATGCAGAATATAATGGTATCTGACAAAGAAGCTATGTTTGATTCAGAGAAATTTGAAGACAATATGAAAGAATGGGGGATTGAGGACATTTGACACTACCTATCACCCTCTAATCAAATGGACTTGCCAAGGAAGCAATCCAACAAATGAAGGTGAGTTTAAGTAAAATAAATGATAGAAATATGAATGAATCTCTACACGAGATAACACATCACCAGCATAGTACACCATCAGCGGCTATGGAAAAATCTCAAGCAGAAATGTTGTTTGAGAACAATCACAACTAAGCTGGCAATGCTGTCATCTAGTAAAGAGAAATTTAGAGCAAGTCTAAAATGTGAAAATAGTTTTAAAATTGGAAATAATGTCTGAGTACTAATCAACCTTAATAGAAAATAGGAAAAAGCAGCTACACCAGGAATATCACAGCACAAGCTGGTGTAATACTCTTAAAACATCTAAACTATATAAAGTACTATCAAGACTACAATCCTAGATATGCTGAGATCAACACCACTGACAGCATTGCATAAGATGCAGACAAAAAAAAATAAGTTGCAGATATAGAGGACCAAAATATACAAGCAGACTATCTAAAAGATGTCTAATCACTTGATCAAAACAAGATAAGTCAGAACCGATGCCAAAAAACAAGCAAAGTCCATCCATGCAAAACAGAAAACCTTCTAGATGTCTGAAGGATTATGTATCTTAAGACTATCTTCTGGAGTGAGAGGAGGAGTGCTATATTGTAATGTACTATAGGTAATATAGCTTATGCATTCATACATATATATTGTAACATTTAATAACCACGAATGCATTTGTATAATATTGTTAATAGTATTAATGTTTGTATTAGTAAAACACCATTACATGCGTACTTTGTATAATATTGTTGATAGTATTAAAGTTGTATTAATAAATAATAACATTATGGTTGTATTTGTATAATAGTATAAAAAATATTATTTTGAACACATATTATAATGGCATGCTTGAATAACTTGATCATTACGTAATTAAAATTTATTAAAATAGAATCAGACCATACATTATCATCCCAACCTTATGAATGTTGAGCACTAGAATTAATCCATGTCATTAAATTGGTCAGAGATTCCCGCCGCTGGAAGTTTTTGAATGGACTAAGTTGACTTTACAGGATTCCCAAATCTTTTATTTTGTATGCCTTTATGACATTACTAAATGTACATTGTAAATACAGATTTAATAAACTATGTGATGAGTTTCTTTTCTCTTTCTTGTTATTCAATATATAATTTGATGCTACTTCAACTCAATCCCTAATCAGCAAAACTAATAGATACGACAGCATACAGTTGGTCATACCTGAACATACCACAAGCATCCTCAATGTCCACTTAATATGCCTTCTAAAAGACCCCATATTAAAATTAATGCCTTTGAAAGCAGTAAATGACACTATATGAATTCATAGAAGCATGAACAGCCAATGAATATCAGTAGTGTCTAACAGATTATGTTTGGCATTAAAAATTATAAACCTCCCTCTTCCTAAAAAAGTGGTCACTGTTCAATTAGTTAGTTATTTAGATACTAAAATATAAATTTGATAGTAACTTGGAAGTTACAAAATAATAGAATTTTATTGATATATTGTTCATCAAAGATTAATTGATGTTTAGCAAATTACATATATTTAATATGAAAATAGTTATAATTTTTGTTCAGTTATAAACTATTTATACAAAGTTTGACATTACATGTTACCCTTTTAATTCAGTTTATTTGAGCATCTAAATATTTAGAACTATATTTAATAACTTCTTAATTGTATTAAATACAAGCGTAACTCAAAATATTTGCTATATTAATTGTAATTGAACCCTAGATAGCTCTGATCAAAATAGAATTATTATTCAGAAAATAAAGCAAGATATCTTGTTTTTCAAAAATCCATAGATTTGGTTTAAGTTGAAGTTCATTTTACTATTAAATAAAGGTTGGCTTGAAATTCCATAAATTTATTTAAAATAGTATAGAAAAATGCTTACAGAGACATTTTACTTTTAGTCCTTATTTATATTTATTCTTAACCTAAACATATCTTTAGCAAATTCAGTTAAGTTTATAATGGTTTCTAAAATAATATATGTATCTTATATTTGTTATTATTCACATAGAGACTAAAGTAATAATATTTTAATTTTTTTTAAAAATATAATAACAAAAAAAGTCCAATAGAAATAATTTCTTTTAATAATAGTAATAACATTATTTTAATCTATTTTGACTTCAATAAATTCAATAAAACTGAATTAGTTCTATTTGTTGAAACAATTGTTTTAATAAGCTTGTTACAATTATAACCAAACCATGTTAGATTGTTAATGTATGCATCTATGTTGTTTTTTCTATCTGCCTCATATTTGCATAGATTTTTGTTTCTATATAAGAAACATTCAAAGCCAGCCAGTTTGTGTTTTATTGAGACCTTTGAGATAGGATGAATGGGTCCCCTTATTTGTAAAGATTTTAGCTTCCTTTTTTATTTTTCTGGATAAAAGTCAGCAAGAGCTTAAGAATTGATGTATTGTTAATATTTAATTTAAACAAACATTATTATTATTTTTTTAAGACACTTGTTTCAACAAATAGAACTTAATTCAATTTCATTGAATTTATTGAAGTCAAAATAGATTAAAATAATATTATTACTATTATTAAAAGAAATTATTTCCATTGTTTTAATAAGAGTATGTTACAATTATAATCAAGCTCTATTAGATTGTTAATCTATGCAACTATGTTGTTTTTCTATCTGCCTCATATCTGCACAGATTTTTAAATTTTACACCAATGTAAATAAAGTTAAAAACATTAATAATATGCCTAAAGCACGGTTAAGCCTTCCTTACATCCCTCATATTGCATATAACATTAGGAACATTTGAGCTAATAAATACAGGATTAGCTTTAGATCGTCGCCTTCTCTTAATAATTTGTTGAACAATACTAAAGACAAGATATCTTTTGAGCATGATCCTCAAGTGGGCTATAAAATTGCATACTTATCTTTTCTGTAGCTCTGTGTATTATGGGGAATCCTCATGTAAATAGATTCACAGAACACTTGTATAATAGAGCTAAACAAAAGACTGAATATAGATCAATCTTTCCTGATCATGGACTTGTCATGGGTCACATGTTTGCTCAGAAAGAAATGATAGGAAAAGAAAGTACAAAAAAGGCTTGGGCAATTGCAAAGAATCCACATTCCATCAACAAAAATGATTAATGTATTCCATTGTCTGAAAAATGAAATATCTAATTGCCTTATTTGCATGTTAAACCTCAATTACATATTATATCACATCAATTATATAAGCTTACCTATATTGCATAACTTTATTCAGCACTATGATTATGGAAGTGTTTTGCCAAAAGCTGGCTCAGTGCAATTAATTAGTTTGTTTATTAATTTATACATTTTCATCTGAACTCAAAGTCAATGAGTGCTTAAGAATTACATATTTTCATAAAAAGAGTTAGTATATTGAGATTTACAATATATCAATGAATCATAATTTTGTGTTTAAAATTATGAAAGCAAAACTTTTACATAATATTTTAAATAAAAAGATACATAAGTTGTTAGACTATAACTAGAAACAACTATCCATCATCAAATCACATATTTTGATTATTCAAAATATGCTATAATGAATTGGATATATTTCCTACTAGAAATAATTAACATATTTTTCTGATGACACAAGAATTAGATAATAAAAAAATAATTTTTATTTTATAAGACAAATGCTAATTTAATTCAGGAAGTTGTAACTTTCTAAAAGGGTTAATTTCATTTCATTTAATGACTTTATAAATATTTTTTAAGAGTGCCATTTATTTATATTTTGTAAACAAACAAACTTTGAAATGTGCTAAGTTATTTACCTAAGGAAAAGATATTCTGTTTATTTGTAGTTATATTTTGAACTATTTCCATAATCTACAATTAATGGTCAAATGTCTCAAAAAATTCAACTATATTTAAACTTTTCAAATACTTTCAATGTTAGTAATAGCACCCAGGCTAATTATTAATAATTGAATATATTTGAAACATTTAAATAAATTTTGAATTTGTCTTAAGGCATTTAATAATTAATTCTAGATAATAAAAGTAGTCCAACATATAATTGCAAGTAAAATATCATCGTTACAAATTTTTAGACAAACAATATAGTGTTTATATATAATTTCATCAATGCAGTATTTATACTAGTCAATTCTGTTAAATGAATTTATCATAAAAGTATAAGTTGTTCTTTTTGTCTATTATATATTAAGGTTCTAATTTTCATATTGTATACATTTCTAAACAAATAAATAAAATGCCTATATTATAAAAAGGAATATAATTTAGAAAAATTTCAATAGCAAGATATAATAAAAATCTTGTAAGTTTTCACTTTGTTATGAAAGTTATGAGGGACTTCATGTCTTTAAGTTGACCACCATTTATTAAAACAGACTCATATATCTATTATAAATTTTGTCAATTTAAAAATATTTTTACTTTCATTGTAAAAGAAAAAAAATATGATTATTTGGAATTGTTGGATTAATTATAAAGATGAACTGGAATAATAAATTACATATATAAAAAAATAAAGGGGAATATAAAAAAATTAATGAAGGAATACCTGATATTAAATATTAGTAGAAAATAGAAAAAAGTATAAAATATAAAAATTTTGTGCTAATATTTAAAATTTTTTTTTTGAAGATTATCATTTTAATTCTTATTGTGGACAACTCGGGCAATGCAATTCTATACAAGCAATCACTGATATATTCTATTATTATTTTTTAAAAAAGCAAATATAGAATATGTAATAAGTGGTGAAGTTTTAAATTTATGTGTTTATTTAAAATATATTGACAAATGAATGAAAAAAACCCCAACTATTTTCTTAAACTATTTCTCTAATCTTAAAAAAGAACTTAAAGTAAGAAATGCTGTGCATGTAGCTAAAGAATAGAAATGTGGAGGCAAAATCTCATTGTCTTTGATAGCATAAGAAGTTGATTAATGCCGTGAGAGCTCACAATATCTAGGACGTATACTATCTTAAGGGACTGAAAAAGGAAAATAAAATAAAAAGTCTATCAGAAATAGTAATTAGCCCTTAATGAATCAACATCTTATCTCACAAGGCAGCCTGAGGTACTTTGGTCAGGCACTGTTTATTTGATATTCATAATTAACTCATGTTTGAAGGTCATTCCACTATTTGCTCCCCATGGAATCCATCAGTATCTTAAGCACAGATTCTAATGTTTTTCTTTATGGACTTTAATTATTCTATAGTTACTATCATGATTATGTAAATGTTGTAAATAACTTTTTAAATAATTATATATATATATATATAAAAGCATCACCATTAATAAATATGTAACATTTCATATTTCAAATGCAATAATTAACATTTGCTTAACTTAAATAAGATTCAAAGTAATTTTTAAATTATGTTTGATGATGTTAGGATTTTAACAATTGAAGAGATAATTTTCCAAAACTGCAAATTTGAATTTCAGTATTTGCTTTCCAATTATTAACTAAGGCATAGCATTTAAAAAATCTTAACTTCATATTTGTCTAAACTAAGAATACTTAATATAATAGCTATTTAGTTTTAAAGGATTTTATTATTTCATGTTATATTATAAATTAATACTTAGGAAGGCAATAAAACCTGCAGTAGTCTTACAATTAGGAATATGTAGACTTACTTAATCATATATATTACATATTTACAAAAAATTATAAATAAAAAAATGTTCTCTTTGGTAATACATCAGATTATTAGATATATCTTTCTAGTGTCATGGATGCAGTTGCATTATGGATCAGGTATCAGATTAAATGTGGGTTGAAATTTTTTCATCCCTTGCTCTGAGTGATTCTAATTTAATCCAGAAAGTGTTTTGTTGATTTCTAGAATCATTATTTATATATAAAAAAAAAATATATCTTGTGCAACAAAGTGCATATAGAATAAATGTTGAAGCTCTAATTTTGGAGTGTATTACTTTTGAAAAGATTTAAATAGCTTTAATGTTGCAATTATGTATTTGAAATAGTCTTGGAATTTCTAAATGTATATTTTCAAAAGATTGACATTCAAAGAATAAATGAAATTGAATTTCTGGGTCTCTATGATAGAGTCCACATTGAGAATTAACATTTGACAAAATCTTTTATATTTACAAAATGTAATCTTGGTAATGATTGTAAATTTAATTTTGATAAAAAATTGAAATATTTTGGTTCAAGTGACCAATGTTTGAATTTTCGAGACAATTGCTTCTTATTTATATTTAACATAGAGTCCTCGATATTATAATTTGAAGATGAGTATAATAAAGCATAAAGATTAACAATAGTGGTATTTGTCTTCAGGCAGATGAAAATTTAAGTTATCAATGACTAGCAATGAGCAAAGCAGCAATTTTAAATAACCAGACATAGGTAGCAGCTTGTCTGTTGGAGTAATCTTGAATATATTTTTCAAATTTGTAAAAGATTTTGCACATGAAGATATAAGATTTATGATTTTGGAAATTTGAAAGATGTATTGAATGAAGACCTAAACCATTTTATATTAAGGGTTTTTGTAATTGTTTAATTGAGATATAGGCTACCCCCTCCCCAGAGTATTTTCCTGCATATGGTATATATGCAAGAAGAAAAAGCTTTTATATAAATAATTATGGGTGAATAATAAGATATTCTGGTTATTATTAGTAGATTAAATAGTGATGATTTTGCTTATAATTATATAATATAATTATATTACTATATAATAGCTATTTACTATAATAATTTATAATTGATTAAATCATTTGTATAATAAAAAAAAATGAGATGAGAAATAGAACAAAACAATTATATTAATAAAAAAGCTATTAGGCAAAAAAAAATAAAAAATCATTCATCTTAAACAAAAAAACAACAACTAGATATACATAGACAGAATTCAGATAAAGTCATACAATAAGCATAATAAAAGCTACAATTATAGCATCTTGCCTAAATTTTCCCAAGTACATCATTAAAAGAGTAATATAAATAAAATAGACTAGTAAATAACAATTATGAAAAACAGACTGACATTTGAAAAATTGATTCCTCAAAGTAAATATTTACTTTTCCCAAGACGCTTCATTCAAAGATACAATAGTAATAACTCAATAAAAAAAATAGATATGTTATTTTGTCTAAGAAGATAAAGATAGAAATTTATTTGGAAAAGTCCTAATTTATAAGAAGTCTTTAAAAATTGATTTAGAAAAAAACATTAATTGAGTTAATTATTTCATCTGTCTTTACTTTTTATTAATAAATTGTTATTTATTTTTTGGCAGAATATTTTTTCATTCATAAAATAAAAATTTCATAATATTAATATACAGAAGTTTTTCATAAATTTGAGTAGTCGCAGAGGAGTAGACCTAGAGCTTAAGATCGATGCATCATGGCCCAACTCTGTCATTTCTGATGCTATTTGATTATTGTTAGTGCATAGTAAAATATATAATTAATAACAAATATCTTGCAAAAAAATTGTCAAACTAGATTATTGCCATTTACCAAAATAACTGGAATTTTTCAAAAAATAAAAAAAAAACTTTATAAAATGATTAAATGACTAAACATCACTGTATTTACATAAAATATTTTATAAATTTATGAACACATTAAATACAATATAATCTCAGGAAAAATAAGTTTTCTACATTTGTGAGTTTAATGATGTAATAGTAAATATATATAAATTATTGTTGATTTTTAATAATAAATGAGAAGTTATTGCATAAAATTGGAAGCCATAACATAAAAATAAATTTGCAGATACAATATTACTGGGTATTTGCATTATTCACATTTAGAAATAAATTTGATTTAATTAATAATAAATGTGAAAGTACTATAATTTAGAAAATGTTAGACAATTTTTTTTTTCAATACTAACAGAAACATTTAAGTACTTCACTGTAAAGTGGGTATTGGTAATATGAACAGAGAGCATTATGAACAGAAGAGCTCTTTCCCATATAGAGAGCATTAGCAGAGGATATAAGTACTTGAATGTTTCTGTTAGTATTGAAAAAAAAAATACAGTACTATATAACATTTTCAAAATTATAGTACTTTCACATTTATTATTAATTAAGTCAAATTTATTTCTAAATGTGAATAATGTAAATACCCAATAATATTTTTAGTAGTAAAATAGTTTTAATAAATTATTTATTTTATAAATTAATATAAAAAAATAAATATTTTATAAATTTTAAAGCATACCTCAGCCTGATGAAGAGCTCTTGCAATACATTCTAGAATAAATAAATAAATTGTACCAAGAGCATTCTTATTCACTTTACACTAAAGCTATCTACTTTAAGCTTGAGTAACAATGAATAGCAAATAATAGTCTATAATAATTACACCCCCCCCCTTACTATCAAGATTACATTAGATAATTCTAAAGCAAGATGACTGAGAACTGTTCTTGGAAAACACATTAGCAATAAGTAGAAAAAATTACATGTTTGTTAGTATTAAATAAATTCCAGTATATTAAAATTTAATGTAGGAAAAAATAATGATAAAATCAGAATATTAAAAAACTGAAACATTTAAATTGTGCCCTCCCCCCAAAAAAAAAAATCATTTGTAATTTATTAGCATGAAATTATTTAAGGATAATGAAATATCCATATATATACCATTTTTTAAATAAATCAAAAATCTTTAATAAGTATATATATTGAGCCGGATTGATTTCCGATTCAATGGTTTTATTACTAAAATTAAAAAGGGAAAACAACTTCATTTTCATTAAATGTCTAAGGCTCAATTTTTTTTATTATTATTTAAAACACATACGCATTTATATTTTAAAAGATTATTTAATGTTTATAAAATTGATTGTAAAATAGTTTATTTTCACAGTCTGTTTTAATCAATTTGATTAAAAACAGGCAAGCTTGCTAATTATATATTCCTGTTGCTTTTATTGTAATTATTTTTAAAGTTAATTCTAAAAAGCGGAGATTTAGTTTTGTATTTGTTGTTTTTGTTTCAATTATCCCTGGTTGGAAGTCTTAAATTAGATTGAGCGGGAAATTAATATTTGCCCTGCCTGAAATATAGAATGGACACTAATGAAAGTTTTTCGCGGAATAGCGAGGCAAGGATAGCCCGCCAATTTTCAGAGAGAGAGAGAGAGGAGATTCAGTATAGAAAGAGGACACTTGGATTATGACCTTCTAAAAACTTAAATAATTATTGACAAACTTCGTTGCTGTGCAAGATGTCAAAATCCACCACTGTGAGTTTTGCCATCATTAGAATGTCTGGCTAATTTAAAACAAAGGATGGACCCACGACTACCAGCTCTTCTTCAGCCATGCCATGAACCTCGAAAATAAACACTGCCTCTACCTTGCCGCTGTCAAAGGACCTGAAAGATGAACTATTATCAAAAGTGCGCACTCGTCACTAAATCACTAGGACTCTGTTTTACCGTAAACTAAACTTTTTCCTATTCTAGCCAGGGTAAATAAATTGCGTTTAATTAAATCTCCGCTCAATCGAATGATAAATATGTTTTAAAATGGTATTAATTGTTTTTTTAATTATTTATTATCTGTATGTACTCTTTTCTAGTATTTAAAGTGTGGCTTGCAATCTTAGTTTTAAGATTACAAGTTGGTTTGCAATTTTCGTTTATCAGAGGGTGCATTAGGAGATTGTATTTTATATGTTTAATATATACCTGATTATTTCGATAACTATTACAAAACGCATTGGCAGTTTTCGTAGTCTTTATTTATTCACCTGCCCTTAGTTGTAAAATAAAGAATCTTTAAGCATGTTTCATTTGCGCTGTTTGTGCAAACAACAAAATCTTTTTGCTGGCTATTTGTCAAGTTATTTCTTCGGGTTGTCTGAAAATAGTCTATTTCTTTCTGGATTACGTAAGATCGTAATCAAGTATCTGTTGCTGTCTTGTAGGTGAGATCAACCACATTTACTTTGAATGTAGTATTATGTGCAGCAGTCCTGCGAGATTTTAACGACAGTAATTAGAATATTACTGCTCGAACGTTCGCGCTGGTTTCGTTGATTTCCGGCGGGACAGTAACTGTTTTATTATCTCTGATTTAGGAAGCTAGAGTTGTTGTTTGTTTTTGTAATTTTACAACTGGCCAGCAAGAAGATATTACCCTAACCATTTCTTATATTTTAAGTGAGAGAATTTTGCTTCCAAAATGTTTAATGCCTTCATGTTTATCGTACTCTTGTGCACTCTCTGGTAAATACGCGTATGTTACTATAAGCCACTTTTGTATTCGTGGCTAGATGTCTTCACTCTATTGCACAACTTTTAATAAAATTAATAAATTGTTTAAACTTAATTTGGCTGACATTTGTCTTTGTGCTTTGATTTCTCAACTGTCTAAACAATATTTAGGATATCTTGTTTCTTCCTGAGTTTAGTCCGGTGTGTTCAGGTTCGCATATCCTGTCCACCCTTAAAATAAATGTCTAGTTCCTATTTTCGGTCTAGTGGCACCCCAGTGGTCAGTATATGCCAGGGGTCCCCAACCCTATGCCCGCGGGCATCATGGTGCCCGCAGACCATTTTAGGTGTGCCCACTGCTATCCGAACACGATAAAAAATTATTTATCTGATACAAATAAATTTAATTTTTAAAATTTGTTATAAATTATTGTATTATATTGTAATCAAATTGTAGGGCATACTATACTTTTACAGCATAAAAATATAAACGTTAATTATACGTTAAAATTTTATTTTTGAAATAAATATTTTTTAGTACATTATGTGCATTATTAACAATATCCAACTATAAATTTACATTGAAAAAATAAATGGTGCCCGCCATCTGGTTGAAAAAAATAAAAGGTGCCTGCCACCTGGCCAATATTATAGAATGTGCTCTTAAGTACAAAAAGGTTGGGGACCCCTGGTATATGCCAATCTCAAATATCTTTCTCCCGTTACAATATATATGTATACTCTATATCAGCCATATTCAATCTTTTTCTTTCCTGGGTCACATTATTGTGTGCTATATCAAGCAGGCTGCAACATGCTATATAAGCGATGGGCAACCAATTGGTGTCATATGAAAAAATATCTGACTTCTCAATTCATGCATGTCACAGGTTGTGGATCATTTTACTATATCTTAGAATTAACATATTAATAAAACGCAACACTTTTATTTGATATAAATATTTATTTAAATATCAATGTGAGTTTTGATATTGAGATAAAGTTTTAACAATTTTAAATAAAACTGGTTTATAAATGGTACGTGCTACTCTTAATATATTATCAAGGTGTGAATCAGTAAATCTGTTTCTATATACATTCTTCATATATTTCATTTTCGAATAAGGTGATTCACAAAGATATAAGATATATCGATGCAAACAATGTGAGCAACATTTGTGCACACTTTTGAGTTTTATATTTTTCAAGCACTAACTTCCAAAATTCCATATACTCCACTCCCTACCTTTTTTCTTTAAAAATAGCTTCCAAATTTGTGTCATTTTTAAATTCAACAAATTCGTCAAATAGCTTAACATAGTAATGTCCAAAATGCAGATAACTGAGTAATAGTTGCTATTTCTAAGGGTCAGGGATTTTCTATAAGTAAGAGACAATTCTTAATATTTCTTAAATCTTAAAATCTACTTTTAAATTCTTTTCATAAGATAGATAAATAATTTGCAATAATTACATAGATTTCTGAAGAAATGTCAATACCATCTTCCTTAGCATTTGTTAATGTTGGAAAATGATGAATTTGGTTTTGTATATCTTGGTAATAAATATTTAGCTTTTCTTCTAACACAAATACTTTGTCATTTGTGAAAGAATTTTATTTCATCTTGCAAATTAATATTAAGATCATAAAGTTTTTATGTGATGTCACATAAAAAAGCTAAAAGACACTGTCAAGCTCATTATAAAGTTTACTGTTTTCTTGTAAAAATGAAATAATTTCATGACATAATAAAAAAAAAAGTGATCCAAAACTTTACCTCTGCTTAGCTATTGCACCAAAATATGCAAAAGTACATCACCATAATTACTATTTATTTCTTCCAAAAGATTTTTAAATTTTCTGTGGTTCAATTCTCGGGCTCAAATATAATTCACAATGTTTGTAACAGTTTTCATTACAGCATCTACTTTTTTAATGGATATATGTGCCCCCAAGTTTTCTTGGTGAATTAAACAATGAAATGATGAGATTTATTAGATTGTATTTCTTTTTTAATAGGGAAATAAATCCCTTTTTGGATCCAATAATTGAAGGACATCCATCAGTGCACACGGAAATCAATTTTTTTATTTCAATATTATTTGTCTCCAGAAAAGTACAAATACTATTGAGAAAATCACTACCTCTATCTAGTTTGATTTTTCATCGGAAGAAATTTCAGAAAATCTTCATAAATTGAATTCTGTTCTGTACACTAACTGATGAAAGTAGACATTGTGATGTTGCTGAAATGTCAGTCCTAGAATCAACAGCCAAACTAAAATATTTGCAGTTTTTCAAATTTTCTATTATATTATCAAAAATATGTTTTGCAATATTTTCAATACATCTAATGCAGATAGAACCTGACATTTGTAATTTCTTATTTTGTAATAATATTTAACTTTTATTATTAAATTTATCAAATAACATATTCGAAGCATTTATGAAACATTCTTTCACAACTTCAGCATCCGTAAACAGTTTCATATTTTTGTCAAGTATACAACAAATTTCATAAGATGCTCGTGTAACCGCTACTTCTTGTGAGATTGCCACTGACAACATTTTGTTGTTGTTGCAATGATTTCTTGAAGAAAGCTAATTTTTCACTTCTTATTAAAGACCCATGAGCAAAAGTGTCATTAAACAATTTGTTTCATGGTATAATGATCAATATTATATTTTTTTAATGTGACACTTTTTCGACAAATCGAACACGCTGAATTTTTGTTATTTAACACAACAAAATATTCCTCTTCCCAGTTGTCTTGAAATATTCTATTTTCATCCGATAATTTTCATTTGTTGCCTGAAGTCATCATTATGGTGTTTAAATTATAGTTTGATATAAAATATTACACATCTGTGTTTATTCTAATTCATGTATAAAACTAACATATTTCACCTTGCCTTCAAAAACACGGACTATTGGCAAATTGAATTAAAGTTTCAAATTTCTGATTGGTCAATTATACAATCTGCAGTAAAGATATTTGTCTTTTTAAAATTATATTTGTTTTAGTTTAGTATCTAAAATGCAAACTCATAATTTGTCAGATTACAAAGAATATTTTAAAAAATTAATTTCTATTTACAATTGATGATAATAATCTAACATGGTCAAATTAAAATAAACACTATCCACTTATAAATTCCAACTGTAATTCATTAAATTCCTTATCAATATGTTTTAGTATAAAAGTAAATATTTTTTATTAAAATCTGAAAAACAAACAAGTGAGTTAAAAAGAAGTTTAGCAAATTATGTTTTTGTTTCGAATTCAAACAGAAATACAACTGTTAAAGTCATGGATTGGCACTCCCTTACAGAGAAAAGAAGAAACAACCAATCAGAAGCTTGAAAATACAGATTTACATCATTGTTATACCATTAAATTTAAATATTAATTTTTTACTCGTAAAAAAATATTGAAGGTGCTAAGCGGGTTGAGAATGAGTACAAGCCGTATATGAAGATACTCGGGCACTTCTGGTGTAGACTTGGTAGGTTTTTCAGATCTGTGAAATTAAAAAAAAAAAGACAGATAACATTATTAGTGCATCAATAAAAAAATCAATCGCACGTGGTTATTCGTTAATTAAGAAGAGAGTTGTCACATCTGTTAACCATCAGTCTATTGCTGGGCTGCACATAAAAGCTTGGTGGGCCGCAGGTTGAGTATGGCTGCTCTATATATTCATTAAATATTTTTGTGAATTTATTATGATGTAAACATAGTAAGGGATTATTTTCATGTATTAACTAGAGATATGATTAACAGTGATGTTGCTAAGAAATCATCAATTATTATTGACAGTCCTGAAGCTAAACTACTTTGTTCTACTTAATAATAGTCTTTTATCTTACTCATTAACAACACTTTTATCTTGAGTTTAAACGTAAAAGAAAAGAGCTATTGGTTACTAGAACTAACTAATTTAGCTTTAGGACCATCACATTGATGACTTTTTTAGGATGCTACTGCTAAAAATATCTATAGTTAATTACATGGAAATAATCCCACGCTTTACATATATTCATAAATCTTCATTTACTGTATATTAAAATTTAATATTATTTTATTATATTTATTCATTGATTTATAATACAAAATTCATATTTTGTTAATTATCATTGTATATATTTTTATATACATATAGAAAATACAATTTTAATAAATAATTAATTTTTAATATAATAATCAAAAACTATTAATTAAAAATATTTTTTATCTTATTTTCTATATCAATATTATTTTATATTTATAGATAATTGTATTATAGTATATCAAGTATCTATTATTTTCTTATTTATCCTTATTTACATAATGAATATTTTTGATTTTTTTTAAAATTAATGTGATGTGATGTAAAATAACTTTTTCTTAAAGGAAATCAGAAGTTTCTATGCATAGACAGTATGTCCAGCAATTCTATTAGCCAAGTTAACATTCACTCTCTTCAAAATTCTCATATACCGTAATAACCTCATCTATTTTTTATTTTTATTACATGATTATTTTTCTTACCTTGATCATTTCTTTGTTCTTTCTATCCCATTTTAATAAAATCTGTTTCCAGTTTCACTATCTTGTCCTTATATTACCCAATTTTAATGTAAAGAATTAAACATAAAGTCAAAAAATCTCTTGTTTTCATTCTCTTTACTTTTAAATTTTACCCATCTGACATACAATTTATTCTAATCACTATTCAACATCTTATATTCCAAAAAAAAAAAAAAAGTTCAATAATTTTGTTTTCATGTCCATCTACAATTCAAATTTTTATTTATTTTTGTCTTCTTTCTCTAGTATTTAAAACACCTGCTTTTGCATCAAATAACAAATCCAATTCAACTTATCTATTTTCTTTTTTCACCTCTCAGAAATATGTATGTGTGATTCACTCTCTACACTTTTATCCTATACCTTATATAAATACAATGAAATAAGTTGTCTGACCATTAATTCTGCACATTACAAAACTTTTCTTGTCCAATGTATTTATTCTCCTATCCATATATTCCAGTTAAACACTGTTTTTATTAATCTAATTTCATTCATATATTTGAACTCTTCCAATATTTTAAATTTATTTTCGATTTTCCTCATTAAAAAAAAAGTCTACTACATTTAACCTTAAATAGCCTCATGTGCTATCCATAATTCACAACCCAATGCATATCTACCCTACTTTTTGTATTCTATGTAAAAATTTCTGAGCTCCCTGGCCGATACAAAATATATCATTTCCAAACATTAAAGCAAATACCATCACGTTAAATAATGTTACATATCTAATATTAGAAGAATTGCATATTTTGACAGCCTTTAAAACTCTCTATATATATTAAAATGAAAATTTATGAAGAAAAGATGTAAAAATATTTTGGATTTATCCATGTAAATATTTTCTTATTGTTAGTATTAGCTTTATATTGTCATTGTGCTGGTTACATCTGTCATTATCTAGGTAATAGAGATCATTCAAAGATATTGCAAGATATCCAAAAATCAGAACATTTTATTTTAATTTTAAAATGTCTTAAATATTTTGATTATAAATTTGTCATGCACATGATTGAAACACTTTGTTCAACAAAATCTAGAAATGATATATGTGTGTGCTGATGCTAGAAATAATAATAACAATGAGAAGCCAGATGTGCATGTAACATTTTTTTTTTTTATAAATATGTATTATGCCAATTTTTTTAAACAGAAGGTAGTTTTTAGTTCAACAAAAAAAATCTAAAATAAAACAGAAGCAGGATAGAGACAGACTATGAAATTTTTCTAAATGGAAAGCCATCACTATGCTGAAATCTTTTCAGTAGCAAAATCTTTCTTTTTGGAATATTTTCTTATTCTCATAAATTTCTTCTAGAAAAATATATATACACACATGATACTTTATTACCAAACGAATACAAACACTTAAATTATAAATAAAGTTATATCCTGGATTCAAAAAATATCAAAAAATAACATAAATAAAACTAGTACAGTGAAATCATTTGTTTCTTATTGAAATGTCCACACATATATAAAACTGTATATGTAAATAAAAGATTATTTTTGTAAATGCGCACAATTTCTTCACTTTAATAACATTCTTTTTATTGGAGAAAATTACTCTAGAAATTTGCCTGAGACATCGTTCCAAATTACAGATTAATTTGGATGGAATTTGTATGCAAATAAAGTTAGTTGCATACAAATTAGATCGTATACACCCCCCCCCCCTGTAAATAAAGAAAGTAGTTAAATAGTTAGACTGGATTAAAGTTGATATTGATTTGAAGTGATAACAGATTCAGCAATGATAGACTAGTAGACTGACTAGCTGTGATTAAGTTCAAAATGGAACAGTTGCAAGCAATAAGCAGTAACTTGTTTGTATACTGAAAGGCTTATTACCAGTAAAAATTATTTAACTGAAATTTAACCAAACTACAAGAGACAAGTTGGGAATAGAGATGGTTAATATATAACATATAAAGTGTGTGTGCCAATGTATGCACTAATACTGTAAATTTTAATAGATTTATTCTATCAGTGAAATTGTATATGCTTATTTGTGTTTCAAAAGACGATTTGAAAGCACAAATGTAATAACTGAATTACTCCTGGTGTGAAAGAAGACTATTTTTATCCTAAGAAAATAAATAGCATGCGAATATAAATGAACTATTACCTTTTTATGTTGTTTTTACCACATTATTATTGTTATTAACTAAATATTGTTATATATACAATACAAAGTATATTATTTCTTTATTTAGTTCCCTGACTAGTATTTAAAGACCATCAGGGCACAGCAGTTGGCACAGTAAGGACAGGATTTGACAGAATTGTTATAGGATTTGATACAGGATAACTTTTACTGCAAATAATAAAATATGGCGGCATTAAATTCTACAATCCATGAATTCGATATAATCAGCATGGACTCATGAAAAAATTATGTAGAACATGTGGAGTACTATATGAATATAAATGAAGCGGAAGATGATGCATCTCAGTGTTGACCCATCTCTATTTTGCAGGTCAAAACATTACACAGCTTGCAAATAGACTTACTAATGCCAAACATCCAGAAGAACTTCCATATAATAAAGTTGTAGAAATTTTAAATGGGTGTTTCACTCTAAGTTTCTAAATGGATAGTGGGTGAAATTGAAATACCGAAAACAATTACCACAAGAAAAATATGTGGACTATAATTTAGCTCTAAGGAAGCTGGTTAAATCCTGTGATTTTAGTTTGGAAATAAATAATGTATTATTGGAACAACTCCTACACTGTATAGAGAATGAGAATTTCCGAAAAGTAGTGCTGAGCAACCTTAACTAAGCTATAAAAGAGTTGGGGAGAAATGTGTCCCACATGAAGCTTTACAAAGTAATGCATTGGAGTTTATAGAGTCACAACAGTTGGAAAAAATTTCGCTAATAAATCAAAAAGTATCATATAATACTAAATCAACCATGCACTTTACTACTGTTACATAATGTTTTATTTACCACTCTCTTTTACAGTTTACAGTTTCAATTGCCCCAACAATTTTGTTCTGGACTACAACTTAATACAAACATATGATATAAATATACATGAATATATAATTTACATTCTATATATACACCTTATAATCATCATCTATTTATTACCTTTTAAACATATATTTTTTTACCCTTTTTTACATTCTATATTTATTAATTAAAACCTTCTATAAACATATATATTATATTTTTATTCTTTATTTTATTTTACACTTATTACTCTTTAAATACTTAACTCTAACTTAATATCTTTTATATTTTACATTATTATTATTCATTTTACTAACAATCAATATTTGTAATTTATTCATTCAATAATTTATAATTAATTTTATTCTATAATATTATTTTAAACACATTTTAACTCGCCTTTTATTTATATCTCCTAACTCCAACTACTAAATTCAAATTTTAAAAATTTACCGTTAGTTTTAGTAGCTCCTTCTTTAAATTTTACACTTATATTATTAGCAGCTCCCTCTTCTGATTATTTATATAACTAAATTTTTTACTTTATATCAAAATTTTTTTCGGGCCCAAATCTCTATTCAAAACTGGCTTAATATTATTGATATAAATAGCTTCTTTTATTTTTCCATCCCTTTTATTATCTGAAAATTGTATCATCCTTATACAAACCCTTTTTAAACTCATGCTCTGTTTCTAAAACTATAACGGTAAATTTTTAAAATTTGAATTTAGAAGTTGAAGTTAGGAGATATAAATAAAAGGTGAATTAAAATGTGTTTAAAATAATAATATTATAGATTAAAATAAATTATTATAATCAATAAAGCAAATCATATATAATGTGACATTGCTTTTATAAGCTTGTATTTACAAAAATATAATACAGAGAGCATACCATAGCTCAAACAAACTCTTAATTGATAAGTGCAGTAAAAGAAAATTTTAAAATTTTTATTGGAACATTCTTATCCTTAGAACAATTGGTTTCAAGCTTATGGCTCACGAATATTCAGATACTAGATCTAAAATATCAACTCAAAACCCAGCACTTATTTCATACATAATATTTAAATAGAAACTCTAAAGTTTTTGGACATGAAAATGTCTTTTACTCCAGCTATCTAACTTAAATAGCTATATGGGACTGAACCAAATTCAGATCTACCATATATTAATAGCCTCAGCAGAGCCAAAGCCATAAAGGTAAAATTATAATAATCAATAAAGCATGTCACATATAACATGACATTGCTTTTATAAGCTTGTATTTACAAAAATGTAATACAGAGAGTGTACCAATAGCTCAAATGCGCTCTTAATTGATAAGTGCAGTAAGAGAAAATACTTAAAATCTCAATCAGAACATTCTTATCCCCAGACTTCGGAGTTTCTACTTAAATATTACATATGAAATAGGTGCTGGGTTTTGAATTAATATTTTAGATCTAGTGTCTGAATATTCTAGCTCCTCACTGAGGTAAGCTATAAGCTTGAAACCAATTGGTCTGGGGATAAGAATTTACCAATAGAGATTTTAAATATTTTCTCTTACCACACTTAGCAATTAAGAACTTATTTGAGCTATTGGTATTTTCCCTATATTACATTTTTGTGAATACAAGCTTATAAAAGCAATGCCATGTTATAAATGACTTGCTTTATTGATTATTATAATTTTATCTTTATTGCTTTGGCTCTGCTGAGGCTATTAATATATGGTAGATCTTAATTTGGTTCAGTCCAATATAGCTATTTAAGTTAGATAGCTGAAGTAAAAGACATTTTCATATGTGAAAACTTTGGAGTTTCTACTTAAATATTACATATGACTTAATTGGTGGGTTTTGAGTTGATATTTTAGATCTAGTGTCTGAATATTCTAGCTCCTCAATGAGGTGAGCCATAAGCTTGAAACCAATTGGTCTGGGGATAAGAATGTTCCGACAGAGATTTTTAAATATTTTCTCTTACCGCACTTATCAAGTAAGGGCTTGTTTGAGCTATTGGTATGCTCTCTGTATTATATTATAAATTATTGAATAAATAAATTATAAATATTGATTGTTAGTAAAATAAATAATAATAATGTAAAATATAAAAGATATTAAGTTAGAGTTAAGTATTTAAAGAGTAATAAGAGTAAAATAAAATAAAGAATAAAAATAGAATATATAAGTTTATAGGAGGTTTTAATTAATAAATATAGAATGTAAAAAAGGGTAAAAAAAAAAAAAAATTTTAAAGCTAATAAATAGACAATGATTATAAGATGTATATATAGAATGTAAATTATATGTTCATGTATATTTATATTCATATGTTTGTATTATGTTGTAGTTCTGAAGAAGATTACTGGAGCAATTGAAACTGTAAAGTGTAAAAGAGGGTGGTAAATAAAGCATTGTGTAACAGTAGTAAAGTGGATGGATAATTTAGTATTATATGATATACATTTAGTAATCAGAAAGAAGGTTTAGTTATTATACTTAGTGAAGAAATTCAAAAAATAATGAAATTTATTACAGAATTCTGTAGCCATAAAAAAAGAGAAAAAATGCTATTGTTGTGGCAAACCCACCCATTTTAAAAATGCATAAATATAGAAATAAAAATTGTAGAAACTGTGACAAAAAGGTCATTTGGCAGCTGACTGTCATTTTTGGGACAGTAGAGTTACTAACTTTGTAAAATCAAATCATAAACCTAAAGGAAAATTAAATTATGAGAATGTTAATATAAAAAGGTGACAGAGAAATGGACCACATCTTTTTAGACACAGTTGTTTGCCATGAAACAATAAAAATGGAAATGAACAATAGAGCCATGATATCTCACAGATATTGGAATAAAATTAGTGGAAAATGTAAAAGAAAGAATAACACTTCAAGGATGTGATAGCTATAGACATAAATGGCAATAAAAATGATATTCGAGGAAAAGTGGTAGTGCCTGTAAAATTAATTTCTAGTGTGAAATGGCTGACATTTTATGTAGTTAATAAAAATTTCAATCTATTGTTAGGAAGAAATTGTTTCCAACCACTGGGTATTCCTCATAAATGTAAGTAATAACTTGTTAAAGTCCAGAATTTTAAGTAAATGGTAGTACAGCTATAGCAAATTGGGCGGGGAAAAAATCTTGGACCCCTCATGTGATGTGATGCACTGTGACTTCTTATATGGAGTCAGGAATCTCTCAGCAATTATGTCCAGAAAAATCTGCTAGCCACTTTACACCTTCCCTTTTCATTCCCACACTAAGTTTTTCCATAATCTGCTCCATCCCATTTCCACAACATAATCTCTGTCAACTCCATGGCTTTCATATCTAAATCCCCCTTATCTTTTCCCAAACCCAGCATAAAAACCAATAACTCACTTTCTCTATAATCACTTTTATTCATATTTATTCCATAACTTCATTATTTGTACTGTTTCTGTTTGCAAGCATTTACATTGAATTAACAAATGCCTAATATTTTGTACGCCTTCCTTACACAACTTGCACCCATATTTTTCCATTTATGTGTATATTCCCTTGTTGCTAAAGAACACGTTCAAGCCTTAAACAATAAACTATTTTCCTTGCTATTATCATAAATTAACTCACACCCAATGTTCCATTTACTTCTATATAAATTTAAACTCTTTTTATTCTCCATACTAGTTCTCCATCTCTCCAACTACCTATTCTTTATTAATGCATCTTTTCTTTTATCCCTTTCCTTACCACTATAATACTCAACAATCCTCCTAACACAATCATCCCACCTTTTATACAAGTATACTAATATAAATTCTTTATCCAAATCTTCTGCATACTGCATTACTTTTCTGATCTGGTGGCGCCCTCACTAATCAAAAGAAGATAGAACTACTCATGTGATGTACTGTGGCTTCTCCTTAAATGAAGTCAAGAATATCTCAGCAATTATGGCCAGATAAACCTGTTAGCCACTTTATTTTCCACTCCCCATTCTAAGTTTTCCCATATTCTGCTCCATCCCATTTCCACAACATAATCTTTGTCAACTCTATGGCATTTATATCTAAACCCCCCTTATTTTTTCCCAAACCAGCATAAAAAACAATAATTCACTTTCTGTATAATCACTTTTTTCATATTTATTCTTCCATAACTTCATTATATGTAACCTTTCTGTTTTCAAGCATTTACATTCAATTAACAAATGCCTAATATTTACTATTCCTTCCTTACATAATTTACAAAATAAACCACCCATATTTTTCCATTTACATGTATATTTTCTTGTGGCTAAAGATCCCGTTTGAGCCTTAAACAATAAACTATTTTCCTAACTATTATCAGAAATTAACTCGCACCTAATATTCTGTTTATTTCTATATATATATTTAAACTCTTTTTACTCTCCATACTATTTCTCCATCTCTCTAACTCTCTATTCTTTATTAATAAATCTATTCTTTTATCCCATTCCTTACTACTACAACACTCAACAATCCTCTTAACACAATCATCCCATCTTTTGTACAAATATACTGATATAAATTCTTTATCCAAATCTTTTGCATACCGCACTACCTTTCTCACCCATCTTGTTACCTGCTCTTTACTCATAACCCAATTAAATACTATTTTGGCTATTCTTTTATTATCCATAAACTGCAATCTACCAAACATTTTCATTTTATTTTTTGCATCTCTCATATGAAAACTTGACCATCCCATTTGTCCTTGAATTGCCTTCCTTTACTGTCCATATATCTGCATCCAATGCATGTCTTCCTACTTCCGTTTGAACTTTTTCTAAATAATCTAATACCCATTTACTAACACATAATGCATCATTACTATATGTTAACCCTGCTACTGCAACTCCGTTCCATATAATTCTAGCTACATCATTTTTATTATATGAAAACACTGTTAATTTCTTTATCAACCCTTTTTCTTTGCTTCATTTATCAATTTTTTCTCCCATTAATCCAAATAATTTTTCTGATTACTTAAAATAATTCCCAAATGACTATATCTATTCACCACACTTAACTTAATATCTCCTAATAAAAATTCTACATCTTCTCTTTCTCCAGTATTAACCGTCATTATATTTGATTTTTCTTCACTAAATTTAATCCCCATCTCTTTACCCACCCTTGCAATGTCATCAGCATAACTTCTATATCTTCTCTTCTGTCTGCACACAAAAAAAAATATCATCCGCAAAAAAAAAGACCCGACAAAATATATACTCCCTTACCACCTATTAACGGTATCTCTATCCCTCTTCCTAATCTTTCTATTCCTCTTTCCATAACACAAACAAAATAAGTGACATAGGGCATCCTTGTCTTAGTCCCACCCCATTTTTAACTTTAACTGATTCAATATTCACTAATTGATACATATAATAATTATTTTCATATAATTTCTTAATAATATCCACTAAAGCTTCATCCATTCCCAAATTTGCTAAACTTATCCATAATCTATTTCTATTTACTCTATCATATGCCTTCTCTATATCTATAAAACTCATATATAACTGTTTACCTGAATTTCTACTCATATCCATAAGTTGTGTAACTACAAATAAACTATCTCCTATACGCCTAGCTAATCTAAAATCTCCCTGCATTTCCCCCACTACATTATTCCCTTTCATCCATTTTACAACTCTTCTAGCCACCATATATGAGAAAACTTTATATAAAACTGATGTTTCCGCTATCGATGTATAAACTCAACTGACAAAGCTACTGCCATCTATTGTAAAAATTATAAAGTTCAAATTTGGAATGAGTTCCTAATGGGAGAAAAAACATGGATAAGTGACTTACTTAATTGTAAATGGTCACTAGATGAATGAGGGAAAATAAAATCAAATGATTATAAGAATAATAAAATTACAGAATGGGTGGGGGTTGAAAAGACCTTAATCACCTTCCTTATCCTTACTAGGATACCTTACTAGATATTCATCTAAATAAGTCCTTAGAAGAAGAATTAGAGAAAAAAAGATTTTTTAAGAATTTGATTACTGAATCAGACAACTTAAAGTAATTGATGATAAACATGTGTTTGTATGGCAGAAAAATAAAGGCAGAATTACTTCAAAAGAAGAAGCAAATAAAGTTATTTCCAAAATTCTGTATAAACATAAAAATAAACCATCTGACAAGTTTAAAGATATAGTAATAAATTAAACCAGTGTTTCTAGAGTAGGGAGAGGAGTGAAATGTTGCATGTATATAAAACTATATATGAATAAAAGATTATTTATTTTTGTAAATGAGCACTTTTCTTCATTTTAATAATTCGCTTGAGAGATCGTCCCAAATTACAGATTGATTTGGACGGAATTTGTATGCAAATGCATGCAAGCTAGATCATATATATATTTACCCCTCACCCTCCAAGGGTAAATGAAAAAGAGAGAATAAGCAGCTAAAATGGTTAGACAGGATTAAAGTTGATGTTGATTTAAAATGATAACAGACCAGCAATAAAGTCAATGATAGACTAGTAGATCGACTAGCAGTGATTAAGTCTAAAATGGAACAGTAGCAAGTAATAAGCAGTAACTTGTTTGTGTATTGAAAGGCTTGTTACCAGTGAAGAGTAATTAACTGAAGCTTAACCATACAGCAAGAGACAACTTGAGAATGGAGAAGGTTAATATATAACGTATAAATTGTGTGTGCTGATGTAAGCACTAATACTGTAAATTTTAATAGATTTATTCTATACATTATATATGCTTATTTGTGTTTCAAGAGATGATTTGACAGCACAAATATAATAACTGAATCTCCTGGAATGAAAAAAGACTATTTTTACTGAAGAAAATAAATACATAGTGTGAATATAAATTAACTATTACCTTTTTAAAATTGTTTTTATTGCATTATTATTGTCATTAAATAAATCTTGTTATATATACATTTTGAAGTATATTGTTTCTTTATTTAGCTCCTTGAATGGTCTTTAGAGACCCTCAGAACACAGAACTTACATAAAAGGGTACTAGAGATAACATTTACTAAGTGCTACAATAGTAATATGATATTTAACACAAAATGGACAATGTTTTTAACCTAATGAATCAATTCCTCTCAAAAGGAGTCTATAAAATCTTTTATGGGAATTGCAAGGCCTCTTATGTAGATATGAGTAATCACTGAGCATGATATTTCAATCATATGACTGACAAATTTAAAATCGGATATTTAAGACATTTTAAAATTAAAATAGTTTTATTTTCAATTATTTTTGTAACATTTTTGAATTAGTTCTATTACCCAGATGATAGAAAGTGTAACCTAACTAAAAAGGCTATATAATGCTCATATTAAAGCAAACAAAATTATGAATAGATAAATCCAAAATAGTGCCTTAAAGGAACCGAGCAGGGCAAATTCCTAATGTCCACTCCATACGTTCTTGTCGTTGCAGCTGTTATTACTATGTGATTATTCATATAGTATACGAACATGGAATGGGCTGCTCACCAACACACATTATCCAGCGTGGTGAGTTTATTGGCTTTTTACCTCTGAGTTTAAGATCAAGAAACACCATGGTCTTTCTTCTCAGTGCCTGATAAGGCAGAATGAATGTTTGTGTAAATGATAAATATTTTTCCAATACATATATACAATTATGACAGACAAAAATAAAGCATGGCCCATATTCCCAGGAGGATGTAAAGTCACCAACCAAGGCAGCGGTTGGTGGCCGAAGGCGGAGAGTGCTAAGAATCCCCTGATTGCGGACCCAGGCTGCCATTTCATGACAACTTTTTATTTAGGTACTTACAACTGCAGATCACTTTCAAGTGAAGGAAGATTGCAAGAATTAGAAGAAGAACTGTCTTATATTAAATGGGACATTATTGGACTTTGTGAAGTTAGAAGAAAAGGAGAAGAAACAATTGATTTAAAAAGTGGTCATATACTCTATTATAAAGGCACACATATTGGAAATACAAGTGGAGTAGGATTCATTATAAATAAAAAGTGGAAGAACAATATTGTGGAGATTGATGGTGTATCGGACAGAGTGGCAAGATTAGTTATACAACTTAATAGCGGATACCAAATGCAGATAATTCAGGTTTATGCCCCAACAAGTTCTCATAGTGATGAAGTATAAGATTTTTATATGGATGTACAAAAGGCTTTTGATCAGAGTAAACAACATTTTAAAATTGTTATGGGAGACTTTAATGCTAGAATTGGTAGACAAATGAAAGATGAAATTGCTGTAGGTAATTTTGGTTATGGTAATAGAAATGAGAGAGGACATAGACTTGTGGAGTTTGCAGAAAAAGAAAAACTTTATATTATGAATTCATTTTTTGAGAAAAATGTTAAAAGGAAATAGACATGGAAGCATCCAAATGAAGGTACAGCAGAATTGGATTATATTTTGACTAACAGAAAATACAATGTTCTTAATAAATTTAACACAGGAAGTGATCATCGATTAGTAAGGTGTAAGTTACGTGTTAATGTAAAACTAGAGAGACAAAAATTATTAAGAAAAACAATATTTACAGTTGATATTTCTAATCTTCAGAAACATTCTAATGAATTTAAATTAGAACTTACAAATAGGTTTCAAGTGTTAGGAGATTTTGAACATGATTCAGATTTGAATGAAATTAATATGAAAATAACTGATACACTTTTAAAAACAGCAACAAACATAGCTGGTAGAAAAAAGCAGCAATTGACTAATAAAATTTCTACTGAGACTAGAGAATTTATGAAGAAAAGAAGGAATATGAAGATATACAAAAATGATGTATTAAAAAGAATTGAATATCTCGAATTTTGTAAAATGGTACGGAAAAGAGTTGAAAATGATATAAGAAAGTATAATTGTGAAATAGCAAGGAAAGCTGTAGAAGAAAATAAAAGTCTCAAAAATGTTAAACAACATTTTGGTATTGGTAGGAAATTTATATCTGCAATAAGAAAAAAAGATGGAATTATTACTAAAAAGAGAGATGACATCATGAAATTGGTAGAAGATTTTTATCAAGAATTATATAGTAATAAAGAACAAGTACCTCCTATATCTATTACATCTTCCGAATTGCCCAGAATTTTAAATGAAGAAGTGAGACATGCAATTACGTGTATGAAGAAAGGAAAGGCTCCAGGAAATGATGGAATTATAATTGATATATAAAAAGAAGCAGGTGAAGAAATAGAAACAATTTTAGGAAAGTTATATACCAAATGTCTAAATGATAAAGATGTACCAGAAGATTGGAAGAATGCAGTAATAATATTAATATTTAAAAAAGGTGATAAAGAAGATATTAGAAATTACAGACCTATCATCCTTTTATCAGTTTTATATAAAATTTTTACCAAGATAATTACAACTAGTCTACAGAGAACTTTGGATTTCCACCAACCAAGAGAACAAGCTGGATTTAAAAGTGGTTTTAGTACAATAGATCATATCCAGGTATTGAGAGAAGTCATAGAAAGGACAAACGAATATGAGTTGTCATTATGTTTTGGATTTGTAGATTATGAAAAGGCATTCGATTCTATACACATTTCTTCAGTGATTAAAGCATTGGATCATCAAGGTATAGATCCAGGATATTGTCATATTTTAAAGAATATTTATAAAAATGCAACAGCAACAATTAGATTACATAATGATACTGGAAAAATCAACATTGAGAAAGGTGTAAGACAAGGTGACTCCATATCTCCAAAACTCTTTACAGCAGTGCTGCAAGAAGTATTTTATGGATTAAAATGGGAAACTAAAGGAGTGAAAGTAAATGGAGAGTATTTAAGTCATTTAGATTTTGCATATGATGTAGTTGTTTTTGCAAATAATGCTTCAGAGCTGCAGGAAATGTTGCAGGAGTTAGCAGATGAAAGTAGAAAAGTAGGACTAAAGATAAATGTTAAAAAGACTAAAGTAATGTTTAATCGATTTGCTCAAAATATGAAAATAAAGATTGATTATGAAGAATTAGAAGAAGTTAACAGTTACAAATACCTTGGTCAGATTATTAATACAGATGGAAACATAATGGAGGAAATTGATCATAGAATTAAACTTTGTTGGAGTGCTTTTGGTAGAAATAACTTGATACTAAAAGGAAATATGCCTATGTGTTTGAAAAGGATGGTTTTTAACAAATGTGTTTTACCAGTTCTTACTTATGGATCTGAGACTTGGACACTTAATAGAAGAGCAATACAGAGACTTCAGACCACTCAAAGGAATATGGAGAGATGTATGTTGGGAGTAACAAGAAGAGATCGAAAACGCAATGTATGGGTAAGACAACAAACAGGTGTTACTGACCTTATTGAAAAAATTAAAAGATTGAAATGGAGTTGGGCTGGATATATTGCTAGAAGAGATGATAATAGATGGACAATTGAAATTTTAAACTGGATTCCAAGAGATTGTAAAAGACCCAGAAAGAGACCACATGTGAGATGGATGGATGAAATAAGAAAATGTGCAGGGGTGTTGTGGAGAAGAGAAGCTAAAGATCGGAGAAGATGGATTAAACTTGGAGAGACCTTCATCCTGCAGTGGATTGATAATGATTGATGATGATGATGATGATATATATATTTGACTCAGAAGAATAAAATATGAATAATTAAAAAAATAACAGAAGTTACATATTTTATTTTACTATATATATATATATGTACATATAAATACAAATAAATACTTACCATCAACAAAAACTCTTAATAACTCTGTGGTAAGTGTTAATGCAACTGAATTAACTAAAATGATAAAAACAACAGATTAAAAATATATTAGATTTCATTTTTAAAAAAGTAATACTACTGAAATAATTATAAATCATTCTATTTAAATGTATATACATTAATTACAATCATACATATTTTAATTAAGATTACAATGTAGTACAACAGTATAATATATAAACAAAACTATTAAATAATAGGACAAAAGTATCAGATAATGAAAATTATTCAATATTTTTTCAATTTTTGGCTGCTCTGTTTATCATGATTTATTTTATAAGTGAAGAATAAAACAAAACCATTGTATTTTATTTTAATACTAAAAAATAAAAATAAAATATAAATATATATTTAAATTTCAATCTTATCTAACTCAATTAATTATGTAATACTGAGAATTTATAATAATATTTATAAAGAAATAATCTTTAATGGCAAACATAAAAATCATTTACAAGATAAAGATTTTCTAGCCATTTTAATAGATATGCAAAAAAACACCCTCTCAAATTAATGTAATCCATTAATCAGATAAACAATGATTCCTTTTTAATCTTATGAGTGGATTACATTGATGAAATAGGGTATTATTTGGAAGTTTACTAAAAAGATTAGAAAATCTGATTTGTAAAGGATTCATATAGTATGTGCATTTGAAAATTATTATTTCATAAATAATATTTATTAATTTTTATACAAATTGTTTTTTAAAGATTTTCTAAGGTTTAAAAAGAATAAATATTATAAGATATATTTCATAAACATCTTTGACCACCTAGTAACACAATTAGTTAAACAATAAATAAAAGTTGAAATTTATTAATTAATGGAAAGACAAAAAAATAAGCTTTTTGCGCTGAGTATTAAATTATTTGACTAATGTTAACTTATTAAAGTTATGATTCTAAACTTAAATTTTAATAATATATTTACACACAGTAAAAATGTGCATCTTGCAATATTGAAGTTATTATTTTATAATGATTCTTGAATACTATAGGAATAGCTATCAAGCAAATACAAATATACTATTAATAATGAATAAATATTTGAAGTGAATTAATTTCTCATTTGAAAATGGATAAAAAAAAGTTATGTTATTATGATTGGTGTAAATATATGGTACTCTAAGAAATAACACATTATGTGATATTTTAAATTAAAATTCTTTATATGTTTAAAAATCATTTCAAAGTTTTCTAAGAACATATTAAAATTCTGATAAATAAAAATTCCTAGATTTTTTTTTTCACAACCAATGCTATATAAAACTATCAAAGAGAATCCATTATTAAGAATAGTAATTTAGCTTGAATACAAATAGTACATTTTGACCAAAAGTTATTGGAAATAATGGTACTGAGGCTGTAAATTCGCACAACATATAGATTAATTATCACAAATATGTTATTTAAGCAGAAAAATTAATACAAAGAAATATGAATGCATCCAGACTCAAAACAATGGCATTTAATAGATAGTTTTTATTAGGAATCAGAATATAAGAGAAGTTCACATTACAAGAGCACTCACAAGCTCATATTATTGGACAAATAATAGACTAGACTGCTCTAAGATTAAAATGATAGTTGCATTAAAAAATAGGTATTATTCCAATTACATTTAAAAAAAAATAGTGTTCATTCTTTAGCAAAATCTACATTCTAAATTTCAACAGCTATTAAACACTAAAATGGCTAATTTGGATCTTCAGAATTATCATATTACTGAAGCATGGAATTCTTTTAAGGAGTTTGTTATGGATACAAGTGAATATATTCTTGGATTCACTAAAAAAAGGAACTATGACTGGTTTTCTGACAATGATCATATTATTATGGATTTATTTTTTTTTAAAAATGGGTCATTCTCTGTTTGACAAAATAACCAATTAGATGTGGAATTTCATAATAAATATTAAGACCTGAAAACAAAAATTCAATAATTGATAAAAAGATTTAAAATGCTTGGTGCATTAAAAGAAGATACAAACATGTACTGATTGTAATCCTTCTACATCTTTTTTTGATGTATTGAAAACAACATAAGACCTGAGAAATAGTATTACAATCCTATTAAATCCAGCAAAGACCCTCTTTTATATGAAAATGATATTTTGAACAGGCAGAAAGGGTTTTTTGACCATTTTTTGAATAATGATATAAGAATTGATATTACTTTTGATGGTATATTCATTTTATCTACTCATTTAGATTTAGAAAAAGATATCCAGTTTAATGAAATTAAAATAGCTTTTTGTAAAAATGGGAAAGGGGCTAGGTCCTGAAATAATAACTAGAGAAGTTTTTAAATATGATGGTGATATATTAGCTTCAAAATATATTCAGAATGTTTTAGTAATATCTGGGACCATAAAATTATATCAGATCTTAAGGATACTTTAATCATTCCCATTTTTAAAAACAAAGAGAAAGGTAGGATTGACATAATTATAAATATCATGGAATATCATTATTATCCATTATAGTAAAAGTATTTTCAAGAATTTTATCGAATAGATTGCTTCAGTTATAGATGAATGATTACCAGAGAGTCAATGTAGTTTTAGGGAATCAAGAAGCACTATAGACAAGATTTTTGTTGTCAAGCAAATGCAAGAAAAATGTGGAGAACAAAGAAATAATTTACATATTACTTTTATTGATTTAGTCAGGCATTTGATTCAATTAAGATGACAAGTCTATGGCATTGTTTGAAATTGGTTGGCTGTCTATCAAAATTTATTTGTATTATACAACTACTACATGATGGAATGAGAGGAAGTGTTATTACTATAGATAGAAAATCTGAATCATTTAAAATGAAAACTGGTGTTAAATAAGAATGTGTACTTACTTCAATTTTGTTTTCAATTTTTATGATAGTGATATTTACAATTGTTTATAGGTGTCTTAATTCAGACAAAGATCAAAATACAATACAGGTTTGATGGTGGAATTTTTAATCTGAATTAGTTAAAAGCAAAACATATTGTATTCTTCTAGAATTCTAGATTTACAGTATGCTCATGATTATATTACTTTTGCTGTTTAAAAGATTATTTACAAAAAGGTTTAATGTTTTTAAATGCAACTTATAAAGATCTCGGTTTATTAATTAATTTTAGAAAAACCCAAGACTTTTATCAGCTAGTGACTGAGAAAGGAAAAATCCTCGGCAACTTTCAGCTTGAATGGTTTTCAACTTGAGAATGTATACCAGTTTAAATATCTTGGTAATATTATAAGAAGAGTGAATTTAGATGTTGAGATCAACACAGACAGCAATGTGCTGCTGTTGCTTTTAGAAAGTTAAAAAATAGAATATTTCATCATTGAGAAATAACTACTGGAATTAAGTTAACTGAATAAAAAACTTTACATAATTTATTATATGAATATGAAACTTGGATGACCTATTGGCAGAATACAAAAGTATTAGGAAAGTTTTATTTAAGGATGCTTGGTAAAAAATTTTAAAAATACAATAACAAGATTATAAAATCATTTCACCTTACCAGATGTGATTCTTTTGAGTCTATTATTGTAATATCACGTCATCAGATTGAATATATAAAATGAATGAACAATGGAAGACTTCTAAAAAAGTGTTTTATGGTGAACTTGAATTTTCATAGAAGTAGACCCCATCTACATTATAAAGATTATCTCTAAGATATTGTAAACAAATGCAATGTCAATTGCTTCAATTGAAAAGACATGGCAGAGGAGAGAAAGTTGACGTATTTCAGAAAAAAAAGTTTTCTGCTGAGGAAATTAAAAAATAACATCTTAAAATAATAAGTAAACAGAAAATTGGACCAGCATGCTCTGTAAGTGGATGCATTTGTGGTTCACAGATTGAATTGTATAGTTACTGCAAAACTCATTTCTAGAGCAGTTTCTCCTCTATCTTTGGTGTTGGAATGGATACATTTTTTCTGAATGGTGGCGGCTGCTGCTGCTACCGCCGCCGCCGATGACGACAGCAATAACAATAATAATAATAATAATTATTATTATTATTATTCTTCAATTCAATTTATTTACCGTACAAAACTACAGCATTAAGCCAATCACAGAATTGCACTATAATAACTATACAATAATATACATAAATGAGTAAAAATCTCAAAGTACTATAAACGATCACATTTATTAAAAATATTTATTTAGTTACATAAAATATAGTGGGTATATAAACATAGGACTGCAGAAAGGAGTTTGCTATTAACTGAAAGGAGACCCTTTGATTCCTCTTGGAGGCCTTAAAGGAACCGAGCAGGGCAAATTCCTAATGTCCACTCCATACGTTCTTGTTGTTGCAGCTGTTATTACTATGTGATTATTCATATAGTATATGAACATGGATGGGCTGCTCACCAACATGCATTAGCCAGCGTGGTGAGTTTATTGGCTTTTTACCTCTGAGTTTAAGATCAAGAAACACCATGGTCTTTCTTCTCAGTGCCTGATAAGGCAGAATGAATGTTTGTGTAAATGATAAATATTTTTCCAATACATATATACAATTATGACAGACAAAAATAAAGCATGGCCCATATTCCCAGGAGGCTGTAAAGTCATCAACCAAGGCAGTGGTTGGTGGCCGAAGATGGAGGGTGCTAAGAATCCCCTGATTGTGGACCCAGGCTACCATTTGATGATGACTTTTTATTTATGTACTTACAACTACAGATCACTTTCAAGTGAAGGAAGATTGCAAGAATTAGAAGAAGAACTGTCATATTAAATGGGACATTATTGGACTTTGTGAAGTTAGAAGAAAAGATGAAGAAACAATTGATTTAAAAAGTGGACATATACTCTATTATAAAGGCGCACATATTGGAAATACAAGTGGAGTAGGATTCATTATAAATAAAAAGTGGAAGAACAATATTGTGGAGATTGATGGTTTATCGGACAGAGTGGCAAGATTAGTTATACAACTTAATAGCAGATACCAAATGCAGTTAATTCAGGTTTATGCCCCAACAAGTTCTCATAGTGATGAAGTAGTAGAAGATTTTTATATGGATGTACAAAAGGCTTTTGATCAGAGTAAACACCATTTTAAAATTGTTATGGGAGACTTTAATGCTAGAATAGGTAGACAAATGAAAGATGTAATTGCTGTAGGTAATTTTGGTTATGGTAATAGAAATGAGAGAGGACATAGACTTGTGGAGTTTGCAGAAAAATAAAAACTTTATATTATGAATTCATTTTTTGAGAAAAATGTTAAAAGGAAATGGACATGGAAGCATCCAAATGAAGGTACAGCAAAATTGGATTATATTTTGACTAACAGAAAATACATATTTCTAGATTGTAATGTTCTTAATAAATTTAACACACGAAGTGATCAGTGATTAGTAAAGTGTAAGTTACGTGTTAATGTAAAACTAGAAAGACAAAAATTATTAAGAAAAACAATATTTACAGTTGATATTCCTAATCTTCAGAAACATTCTAATGAATTTAAATTAGAACTTACAAATAGGTTTCAAGGGTTAGGAGATTTTGAACATGATTCAGATTTGAATGAAATCAATATGAAAATAACTGATACACTTTTAAAAACTGCAACAAAGATAGCTGGTAAAAAAAAGCGGCAAGCAGCAATTGACTAATAAAATTTCTGAGACTAGAGAATTTATGAAGAAAAGAAGGAATATGAAGATATACAAAAATGATGTATTAAAAAGAATTGAATATCTCGAATTTTGTAAAATGGTACGGAGAAGAGTTGAAAATAATATAAGAAAGTATAACTGTGAAATAGCAAGGAAAGCTGTAGAAGAAAGTAAAAGTCTCAAGAATGCTAAACAACATTTTGGTATTGGTAGGAAATTTATATCTGCAATAAGAAAAAAAGATGGAATTATTACTAAAAAGAGAGATGACATCATGAAATTGGTAAAAGATTTTTATCAAGAATTATATAGTAATAAAGAACAAGTACCTCCTATATCTATTACATCTTCTGAATTGCCCAGAATTTTAAATGAAGAAGTGAGATATGCAATTAAATGTATGAAGAAAGGAAAGTCTCCAGGAAATGATGGAATTATAATTGATATATTAAAAGAAGCAGGTGAAGAAGGAGAAACAATTTTAGCAAAGTTATATACCAAATGTCTAAATGATAAAAATGTACCGGAAGATTGGAAGAATGCAGTAATAATATTAATATTTTAAAAAAGTGATAAAGAAGATATTAGAAATTACAGACCTATCAGCCTTTTATCAGTTTTATATAAAATTTTTACCAACAATTTTAGCAAAGTTATATACCAAATGTCTAAATGATAAAAATGTACCGGAAGATTGGAAGAATGCAGTAATAATATTAATATTTAAAAAAGGTGATAAAGAAGATATTAGTAATTACAGACCTATCAGCCTTTTATCAGTTTTATATAAAATTTTTACCAAGATAATTACAATTCGTCTACAGAGAACTTTGGATTTCCACCAACCAAAAGAACAAGCTGGATTTAGAAGTGGTTTTAGTACAATAGATCATATCCAGGTATTGAGAGAAGTCATAGAAAGGACAAACGAATATGATTTGTCATTATGTTTTGGATTTGTAGATTATGAAAAGGTATTCGATTCTATACACATTTCTTCAGTGATTAAAGCATTGGATCATCAAGGTATAGATCCAGGATATTGTCATATTTTAAAGAATATTTATAAAAATGCAACAGCAACAATTAGATTACATAATGATATTGGAAAAATCAACATTGAGAAAGGTGTAAGACAAGGTGACTCCATATCTCCAAAACTTTCTACAGCAGTGCAGCAAGAAGTATTTTGTGGATTAAAATGGGAAACTAAAGGAGTGAAAGTAAATGGAGAGTATTTAAGTCATTTAGATTTCGCAGATGATGTAGTTGTTTTTGCAAATAATGCTTCAGAGCCGCAGGAAATGTTGCAGGAGTTAGCAGATGAAAGTAGAAAAGTAGGACTAAAGATAAATGTTAAAAAGACTAAAGTAATGTTTAATCAATTTGCTCAAAATATGAAAATAAAGATTGATTATGAAGAATTAGAAGTTAACAGTTACAAATACCTTGGTCAGATTATTAATACAGATGGAAACATAATGGAGGAAATTAATCATAGAATTAAACTTGGTTGGAGTGCTTTTGGTAGAAATAACTTGATACTAAAAGGAAATATGCCTATGTGTTTGAAAAGGATGGTTTTTAACAAATGTGTTTTACCAGTTCTGACTTATGGAT
The DNA here is from genome assembly GCA_028023455.1 of Epiperipatus broadwayi. Classification (NCBI taxonomy): domain Eukaryota; kingdom Metazoa; phylum Onychophora; class Udeonychophora; order Euonychophora; family Peripatidae; genus Epiperipatus; species Epiperipatus broadwayi. Next base: position 250,348 of record JAQFVV010006833.1, read on the forward strand.
CTGAGACTTGGACATTTAATAGAAGAGCAATACAGAGACTTCAGACCACTCAAAGGAGTATGGAGAGATGTAAGTTGGGAGTAACAAGAAGAGATCAAAAACGCAATGTATGGATAAGACAACAAACAAGTGTTACTGACCTTATTGAAAAAATTAATAAGATTGAAATGGAGTTGGGCTGGACATATTGTTAGAAGAGATGATAATAGATGGACAATTGAAATTTTAAACTGGATTCCAAGAGATTGTAAAAGACCCAGAAAGAGACCACATGTGAGATGGGTGGATGAAATAAGAAAATGAGCAGGGGTGTTGTGGAGAAGAGAAGCTAAAGATCGGAGAAGATGGATTAAACTTGGAGAGACCTTCATCCTGCAGTGGATTGACAATGGTTGATGATGATGATGATATGAACATAGACTTTCACATGACCCAACACTCACCACTCTATCTCATATCACTGATACACTTGAAAACATATGTCTAAAAGATAAGTAATCACCAATATAAGTATTTCATGCTAAACCAGCAATCATCAAGTTGGTTCAGATTATCATCTGTACACATATAGGCAATAAGTGCTCAGTTATATATTAAGATAGCCAATCTTCATACTTTAATGGACAGGCTTCAATCCACTCCACAGTCCGACTCTTCAACCGCCCATCCAATTAAAAATCTGATGAAGGAATGCTCAAAGGCCATCCTGAGGCTGAGATTCTTGTCATGCCGATGTTGACCTAAAATCAATCTGACCCCTCATGTACAGGACATATTCCATTTAATACATGTACAAGGGTTGAGCAGACATTTCTATGTAATAACTAAAATACAGGCTTATTATATACCTGTATCAATATACTTAATATATAGGGTATATGAACACAGACATGATTGCTAGTTTAGTATGAAATATGTATATTGGTGATTATTTATCTTTTCAACATATATGTGTTCAAGGGTATCAGTGATATAAGGATAGAGTGGTGGGTCATGTGAAAATCTGTGCGCATATACCCTATATATTACTTATATTGATACAGGTATATAATAAGCTTGTATTTCAGTTATTACATAATAGAGATGTCTGCCCATCCTTTGTATATGTATTAAATGGATTATGTCCTGTACATGAGTGGTCAGATTGACTTTATGTCAACATGGGTGTGACAAGAATCTCGGCCTCAGGGTGGCATTCCACCATCAGATTTTCAATTGGATGGACAGTTGAAGAGTTGGAGTATGGAGTAGACTGAAGCATGTCCATTAAAGTATGAAGATTGGTTATCTTAACATATACTGAGTGTATAGATGATAATCTGGATCAACTGATGATTGCTGGTTTAGCATGAAATACATATATTGGTGATTATTTATCTTTTTGACATATGTGTTAAAGAGTATCAGTGATATGAGATAGAGTGGTGGGTCATGTGAAAGTTTGTGCTCATATACCCTATATATTACATATAATAAGCCTATATTTCAGTTATTACATAGTAGAGATGTCTGACCATCCCTTGTATATGTATTAAATGAATTATGTCCTATACATGAGGGGTCAGATTGACTTTTAAGTCAACATGGATGTGATAAGAATCTCAACCTCAGGGTGGCCTTTTTGAGCAATCCATTGGATTTTCAATTGGATGGACAATTGAAGAGTTGGAGTGGATTGAAGCCTGTCCATTAAAGTATGAAGATTGCCTATCTTAAAATATATCTGAGCACTTATTGCCTATATGTGTAGAGATGATAATCTGGACCAACTGATGATTGCTAGTTTACCATGAAATATGCATATCGGTGGTTATTTATCTTTTCAACATACGTATTCAAGTGTATCACTGATATGAGATAGAGTGGTGAATCATGTGAAAGTGTGTGCTCATAAACCCTATATATTACATGTATTGATACAGGTATATAATAAGCCTGTATTTCAGTTATTACATAGTAGAGAAGTCTGCCCATCCATTGTATATGTATTATGTCCTGTACATGTCAGGTCAGATTGACTTTAGGTTAACATGGGTGTGACAAAAATTTTGGCCTCAGGGTGGCCTTTGAGCAATCCATCGGATTTTCAATTGGATGGGCGGTTGAAGAGTTGGAGTGAATTGAAGCCTGTTCATTAAAATATGAAGATTGGCTATCTTAATATATAACTGAGCAAATATTGCCTATATGTGTAAAGATGATAATCTGGACCAATTGATGATTGCTGGTTTAGCATGAAATACGCACAATGGTGATTACTTGTCTTTTCAACATATATGAGTTCAAGTGTATCAGTGATATGAGATAGAGTGGTGAGTCATGTGAAAATCTGTGCTCATATACTCTATATATTACTTATATATTGATACAGGTATACAATAAGCCTGTATTTCAGTTAGAGATGTCTGCCCATTCCTTGTATATGTATTAGATGGATTATGTCCTGTACATGAGGGGTCAGATTGACTTTAGGTCAACATGGGTGTGATAAGAATCTTGGCCTCAGGGTGGCATTCCACCATCAGATTTTCAATTGGATGGACAGTTGAAGAGTTGGATTGAATCCTGTCCACTAAAGTATGAAGATTGGTTATCTTAATATATAACTGAGTGCTTATTGCCTATATGTTTAGAGATGATAATCTGGACCAACTGATGATTGCTGGTTTAGCATGAAATACATATATTGGTGATTATTTATCTTTTCGACATATATGTGGTCAAGTGTATCAGTGATATGAGATAAGAGTGGTGGGTCATATAAAAGTCTGTGCTCATATTCTCTATATATTACATATATTGATACAGGTATATAATAAGACTGTATTTCAGTTATTAGTTATATGAAATATATTTTGTGATTTATTTTTTATTTTTATCTGTGTTTTATTTTGTGTAGTAAAATGTTTTCCAAAGTATAAATGTAAATGTTTTATGAAATTTAAGAAAATTCATAAAATATTTTTCTCCAGTGATAAAATGGAAACTAGCGTTTAGTAAAATTTTCTTAAATTGCTTCAGAAAGCTTAAAGTTTGAAGAATTTAACTGAGAATTTAAATATAGTTAATGGCAAATAAGATAACTATATAGATTCTGAAGTAATTACAGATTTAAAAGCATCAAGGTAATTAAGAAAGGCATAATTTGCTGTTAATGAAACTGCTATAGCATTTCTATAGAGGAAAAAAAAGTTATTGAAAAAAAAAATATTCAGAGCATATTTATTTGTGCTAAAAATCTAATGCCTTACTATTCATTTTAGTTAAAAAATAAAGATATGGTTCAGTATGTTTTTATTACTTTTATTTTTTTGAATCAATGTGAATGAATGAACACATACAGTAAGTATATATGTACAAAACTCCCACAATTTATTATTAATAACTAGATTATTATTTTTTTAAATTTTGTTGTAGCAAAATCTTAAATTTATATACATAAAAAAGTATCTATGTTATATATATGTGTGTGTGTGTGTGTGTGTGTGCCCATGAAAAGATCTTTGCACTTACTGTTAAATAAAATAATAAATATTCTATTGGAATCAAATCTTATCAATAAAACATGAAGTTATTATATACAATGTATGTGAAGAAAGAGGGAGACCTTGGAACAAAATATAGTAAATATGGTGGTTCCATTTTATATATAATAATTAATAAAATTAAATATAGTAACGCTCAAATTTTAAATAAATAAATAAAAAATTTTCTAATCATTTTCTTTAAAACTTGTTTTTAACAAGGATTCATAATAAATAAAATTATGTTAAAGCAAATATTTGCCATAAAATTCTTAACTTTTTCAAATTAAAAAAAAAAAAAGATGAATAATTTAATATTCAATTTAAAAAATGTTTAAATTGGAGCTTAATATATGTCAATATTTTTTTAAAAATATTTCAATAATACTTATTTGAAAAAAAAAAATTATAAGTATTTAAAATTATTAAGATTGAAATAATCCAATCTTTATTAAAATTTAAGGTCCAATAATTATGCATCAATTGACTAAACTGATTTTTTTTTTTTATTGTTAATACACAATTGTCAGTCATTTCAAACACACACATATTTTACATGATTAGTAATGTATTTTTAATTGCTGATAATGAGTTAATAGCAAAAAAAACTATGTTATCTGTTAAGCAGACACATATAAAAGCATCAATATTTTGAATAATTCCTGGCTTTCAATAAATTAATAAACTCTTTTAATATTTTAATTTAATGTATATCTTTTATATTTTTATACAAATGTTATGTATTGGGTTACGAGACATCACAAAGGCTAGCTGCGGATGAACATTTTTCAGTCACAAATTTTGAGTAATGGCATCAACACGTTTGTTGGACTTACCTAATTTAAACCGCTGTAACGAAGCCACATAGTAAAATATAATTAAGTATTGTACAAATAAAATGTTAAGTGTGAAACAACTAAGTAGTATTTGTATTTAAATAAATGTAGACATAACACAAATTGGTGACGAGGATGAGATATTTAAAGGAACGTGCAAGCAAGATCAACACTGTATAAAATATATATATATATTTAAGAGACAAGGCAACTAGCATACGTAAACATGCAATTATTATTGTTATGTCATAAACTGTCTTGCAACGGGTCTTTCCCTTGCATTTCTTTCTCGCTTAAAAAAAACAAACCGTTCAAGATAAATTTTTGAATTGTCAACTTATTATACCACATAATGGCTACTATCGGTTCTCTAGCATCATTCGACATCGACTCACCACCCACTTGGGATACATATGTGTCGCAAGTGGATTTTTTTTGCGAAGCTAATAACATAATTTCTGACAGAAGGCATGCAACTCTCCTTGCAGCATGTGGCCTAAAAACATTAAGTATCTGACACTCCTTTATATCTCCAGCATTGCCTCAGAAAAAATCATACCAAGACATCATTAAAATTCTAAAACAGTATTTTAACCCCCAGCTGTTCATCATATACCAGCGCTTTCAATTTCATCGCCATTGGCAATGAGAGGGAGAAAGTGTAAGCACATTCTTGGCAGACTTCCAACATCTGACAGGGGTTATGAATTTAAACGTTCCCTTACAGAGCATCTTTGGGACCAATTCGTCTGTGGACTTCATGATGAAGCAACACAACGCAAACTACTAATGGAAGAATGCTTAACTTTGGAAATGGCTGTTCAGCCTAGCTTGGCCATAGTGGCAGCATCAATACAGGTGTGTGAAATCCATGCCACAAGCTCATCCACACCAGCCATAGACCTTATTCAACGGAATAGACCAACAGTTCACCATAATAATCCTCTGGGATCACTACACCCCCTCAAACACTGGTGTACAAAAGAAACAATGAAATCCCTTGGTCAGGAACCACTCCTTGGGATGAATGCAATGGACAGCACAATCAAGCAGAATGTCCTTTTTAAAAAAAGCAAATGCCATTTCTGTCAGAAAATGGGACACCTACAGCATGTTTGTCGAGCAAAGCAATGAAATACTTTGAGGACACCTAACTAGTGCATGACAGTGACTGAAGACAAAGTCGTAGCTCACATCCATGAAGTGCGCCAGAATGGCTCGACACATAAAGCTATTGCATATATACATATACAGCAAGGAATGCAAAATGGAGGTTGACTTAGGGTCACAATACTCTATAATGTCATATGATACATTCACGGACATATGTAAGGAACTAATACCTAAATTACAACCAATCAATATCACACTAAGAGACTTTCAACATCATGCAATAGCATTTAAAGGAAAATGCATAGTACCTATACAATATGGGAAGGACACACAATTATTGGTAGCAGAGAGCCCATGCACAAGTCTATTGGGATGTGAATGGTTCAGACCTCTGGGTATAACACTATCAGGAGTTCATAATATCACTGAACCATTCATCCAAGATGCCATTAGCAAGTATCCGCAAACATTCAACTCATCAGATGATTCAAATTATCCTCTAATTAGACTGAGAGCCCAGCCATTACCACATACCATGAAAAATAATGTGGATCTTGCATTATAGATACTGCTCCAGGAAGGAATCATCGAGCCAGAGAACAACCCAATATGGACAACACCAGTGGTACCAATCCTCAAACCTACAAAAGTGACATTATGTAGTGACTACAAGGTTCTCCAGAACCACCCATACCCAATACCTGCAGTCCACCACCTTTTGCATCTCTTCCAACTAGCACTATTTTCACAAAAATAGATTTGGCCAAGGCTTACCTTTAACTTCCAGTTGATGAAGCATCAGTCAATATACAAGCCATCATCACTCATTGAGCTTTTCATGTGAAATGCTTACAATATGGAATCTGTATGGCATCTGGGATATTTCAATGTGTCATAGACAACTTCCTGGGCGATATCCCTGGAGTTTATACATACTTCTATATCTTAATCTGTGCCATATCGAAGAGTGACTTATGTGCAAAATTACACATGGTGTTGGAAAGGCTGACATACAGCAGATTGAGGGCAAACAAGGAAAATTGTGGGTTCGGAGTAAACACTGTGGATTTCCTGGGATATAAAATCGATAATAAGGGCCTCTACCCTTCACCAAAAAAAGTGAATGCAATTAGAAATGCCCAATCCCCAAGAAACAAAAGAGAACTAAAAGCATTTCTAGGACTCTTAAACTTCTATAATAATTTCATTCTGGACGTTATTACAAACAAATGTCAGATGGACCTGGACCATGACATGCGAAAAGACATTTAAAAAACTTAGAGGCATTGACTTCAGATAGTGTATTGGTGCCATTTGATCCTAACCAGGAGGTCCAGCTTACATGTGATGCTTCACCATATGGGTGGGGGCAGTACTAAGTACACAGTTGCCCAATGGATTAACTGCCTTGACTGCTTTCACCTCATGCACCTTATCTAAAGCTGAAAGGAACTATGCGCAAATTGACAGGAAAACTTTGGTGATAATATTCGGAGTTAAACGTTTCCATCACTTTTTATTTGGAATCAAATTTAAAATTAATACAGACCATCAGCCACTGCTAGGCATATTTACCTCAAATAAACCAACACCCATAATATTATCACCCAAAATGCAAAGATGGGCACACACACTAAATTCCTATTCTTTTAAGCTGGATTATAAACCAGGAAGGAAGATTGCAAATGCAGATGCATTGAGCAGATGCCCACTTCCATCAACCGAAAATGAAGGTCCTAAATTTGGTGGTGTCCTGTTTTTGGAAGAATTGGAGTTTCCCCCCTGTGGATGGCAGAACCCACTTCCATCAACCGAAAATGAAGGTCCTAAATTTGGTGGTGTCCTGTTTTTGGAAGAATTGGAGTTTCCCCCCTGTGGATGGCAGAACAGGTGGCACAAGTGACATGAAGAGACTTTTTGTTAGCAACTGTAAAAAACTATATTCTCACCACCTGGCCAAATAAAGCCACAGACATAAAACTGCAACCTTTTTTTAATAGACAAAATGAACTCTCCACACACAAGAACTGTCTGCTATGGGGGTCCCGTGTCATCATACCTTCATCGCTACAGAAATTTATCCTAAATGAGCTTCACATGGGTCACATGGGCATTGTAAGAACTAAGGCATTGGCAAGATCATATGTATGGTGGCCGTTGATGGTCCAAGACATAGAACACCTTATGAGAAAATGTATGCATTGACAAGTCATAAGGCATGCATGTCCTCATGCTCCGACACACCCCTGGGAGGCATCATTGACACCATGGTCTTGATTGCACTTGGATTTTGCAGGCCCCATAGATGGACAGATGCTTCTCATTGTTGTGGATGCATACTCTAAGTGGTAGAGGTGCGGAGAATGCAAACAATGACTTCAAGTGCAACAGTTGCAGCACTGCGAGAACTATTTTCCACCCATGGAATACCAAAATGTGTGGTATCCAATAATGGTCCACAATTCACATCATCAGAATTCTCAATATTCCTTGTCAGTAATGGAATCCAACAGGCACAGGTCGAACCCTACTACCCGGCAAGTAATGGTCTTGCAGAGAGGGCCGTAAAGTCAGTAAAAGAGAGCCTGAAACATGACACGTGAAAATTGGAGCCAGCATTTAGCTCGAGACCTGTTAACTCAGCACATAACACCATCTGCAGCCACAGGATTAAGCCCAGCTGAGATGCTTTTCAATAGATGTCTTCATACATGCTTGGATTTCATACATCTGGATATATCCCCAAGAGCCACACCAAATACACAGAAGAGAATACGTGAATTTCAATGAGATGATGTGATTTTTGCATGAGCCACCAGGAGGGGCTCCCCTTGGATTTCTACCAGAGTAGAACAGCAAACAGGCCCCTTGTCATATAAAGTTCGGACAGACTCGGGAGTGCAACACAAGGACATAGATCAATTGCAAGCAAGAGTGACTGTCACTGACCAATCCAGCTCAACTCCAACAGAGGAACTGATCGATTCTCCAAAAACACATTTAGCAGCAGCGGAAACCACAGACAATGCCAACCCAACACCTCTCTGCCAACCATTTTCAAAACCATACAAGGAACACCTTTCATGTCAATGTCCGGCATATTTAGTTACGAAGTCTCATTCTAAGGGGAAAGGGGTGTTATGTATTGAGTTACGAGACGGCTCAAAGGCTAACTGTGGGATGAACATTTTTCAGTCATGGACTTTGAGTAATGGTGTCACACATTTGTTGGACTTACTAATTTAAACTACTGTAACAAAGGTACTACAGCCACATAGTAAAATATAATTAAGTATTGTACAAATAAAATGTTAAGTGTGAAACAACTGAGTAGTATTTATATTTAAATAAATGTAGACATAACAATAAATATATTCAAATTTGAATAAAAATATTATTTAGGAAAAATTAAGATATGTACAATATATATCTTTTTAATCAGCTATTTTTTATATCAGATTATTCAGTGATCTATCTCTTTATATATTGTAAGATATGATCTTACATTCCATCAAGAACCATTAAATGCCCTTATCTACTCCAACACTAATTATCTTCATATTATATAAAGTAAGTTATATGTATAAAAAGAACGTAATCCAAAGAAAACGTATTCCCAAAAGACTAAAATGTTCACAGCATTTTAGCCGAGAAATATTTAATTATTTCTATAATTAAAAGATAAACAACATGAAATAAAATCCATAATCCAAACTTAACTGTAAAATTTAAATATTGATACTTAGTTTTATTATAAAAACCTTTTGTTAACTATTGTTTAATATACTTATTACAACAATAAAAGAAAAAAGATGATCAAATTTAGATGCAAGCGATAAAATCACAAAAATGTAAAGGAAGAAAATAATACACTTTTATTATTATTAATCCAACATCCATATTGTAATGGATGCTTAAAACACCATTACAAAGTTGAAGTTTTACGGGGGTAAAAAAAAAAAAAATTATATAAGTTCGATTTTGTTTATAAAACTTAATTAATTTGTTTAAGTTTTGTGTTTTTTTTTGCTTGTAAAATATATATATATGTATGTGGGAATTATATTTAAACTACACAGCTATATTTAGTTTTAATTTTTTTTAAAAAAAAAGAAAAAAAAACTAAGATTAGTTTTTTTTTTTAAAAAGTGAATTATATAAAGAAATTGTCTTTCAGATTTAAGATTTAGATTGATAAGAATTACTAATTAAAGAAAGAAGAGAAAAGAATGTTTCATTTGTTAATTCCTAGATCTGTAAAAGGCAATTTCTTTTCTTTAATTGCATAGCTATTGTTAGCTAGATGAAAAATTTTAAAATAATAAAAAAAAAAATTGTAATTGGCCCAGATATAAAAGATTTTTCTATAAAAGGCTCAATCGGGCTATTGTGATATAGTTGCACAAACTCGGAGAGATATTTGCACAAACTATTCCTGCATAAAGTCTGAGAGAAGAATGATTCCTGCATATTCTGAAAAAAAGCTGATCCTGCAATTATCCTACACAGACCAGAAGAAAGAATTATAGTCTTTGGAAAGACTATGGTAAGAAATTTGCTATTACTGATGCGGAGATTCTACTTAAAATGAATACCAAACTTACCGCAAGGATATTTTCTCATACCATGGTTTGCTAAGCTTTTGCCAGGACAGGTTCGTGCTTTTTGTGTCTCCATTAAGTGCCTATAATGCCCTAAGAATCAACTACAAAGAAACCACTAACCAAATCACTCAAGCCTGCTATCAGTGAATCCAGATCAAGGGACCATGCACAATAAGTCTAGTGCACTAGCATTTAACTAAATTGTTAAGGTACCTTACATTCTACAATTTAAATAATTTTATTGTCTTAAATTGTTTTCTTTTTTAAATATACATGTATTTCAAGTTTTTATTTTTTCATTTTATGTAATTCGGTTTCTGTGCATTTGATATGTTTCTCTTAAATGAGTCCTAGTTTCAAACATATACTGTATATTCCATTCAAGTCTTAGTAAGTAAGATAGTACAGTCTTAATTGTAATCTCAGATTGCTTTTTGTTATATAGAGTCATCTGGATATTACAGACTATTTTAATTAGCTTCTGGCTCATGACCCAATTTATTATGAGTCTGACTTGTGTCGAGAAACTATAATTATATGTAAAATACTATTACGAAATATAATAGCATTTAGTTTAATTTCTTCAAGCTTCCACTTCATTTATTAGGGTATGTATGATCATTTTAATCCTTTCAATAGGTAGATCATGAGCTTCTAGCCTGTTTCACTCAGAGAGAGGTCAAATGATTGAAAGTAATGAAATCAATGCCCTTGTTTAGTTTCTTAAAGTTAATGTTTCGGAAACTATTTCCTATTTCTCCTGTTTCGGCATAAACTGTAAGAAATCTCAAATATGGAGCTTCATTCTTTTCTTAACTATTGGTTATAAGCAAGAAGCTAATCCCCTTTAGTTACACAAGATCACTGAAAACTTACTAGTACTTCCGCTGCAGTCTGTCGCTCTCTAAGTCATATTAAAATATTCTAGTTTGTGACAAATATACGAGTAGGATGTTTTAAGTTATTTTTAAAGTTTGTTCTCGAGATTTATGTTTATTTAATCATATTATTAAAAAATATTTTAGTTTGTGATGAACATACGAGTAGTATGTTTTAAGTTATTTTCAAAGTTTGTTCTCAAGATTTATGTTTATTTAATCATATTAATAATAAAATATTTATTCATTTTACTTAGTTGATTTTGTTTTCTGTTGCTACCTTCCTAACTTTCAGAACAAAACATAAGAACTCCTTTGCTTAATTGAGCTAGTCCAGTGCATTTGTGTTCGTATATCCTGTCTACCTTTAAAATAAATGTCTAGTTCCGATTTTCAAACTAGTGGCGACCTAGTGGTCAGTATATGCAAAAGAAAAAGGTTTTTATCCGATACAACATATTACAAAAAAATTCAAGTCAGATGTCATACGACCAAATTTAATAAGCTTGTATTTACTAATGTTATATATAGAGCTCGCAAAATAAGCTCTTAACAAGCTTTGAGAATATCTCCAACACCAGACTGGTTTCTGCTACTGGCGTCATCAGTGAGGTGCTAAGATATTCAAGCATTAGATTAAAAATACCAGGACAAGCGCAGCACTTTATCTAATGTATAACTATTAAGTAGAAAATCTGAAATTTTAGCTGGATTGGAAGACATATAGATGTCTGAAAATTTCAGATTTTCTACTTAATAGTTATACATTAGATAAAGTTTTTGGGCTTGTCTTAGTATTTTTAATCTAATGCTTGAATATCCTAGCACCTCACTGACTATGCCAGTAGCAGAAACCGGTCTGGAGTTGAGGATATTCTCAAAGCTTGTTAAGATCTTACATTATGAGCTATATATATATTATTTGTAACACATGACATAAATAATCAACTAAATGTATGAACTTGAACTCGTTATTTAAAAGTCAAATTAACATTAAAAACAATTAATAAAATCATCGTCTCAAAGATTAATTATGTTGTCACCAGAAAATCATAATTACATAAAAATATATTATTTTGAATAAAATTAAATATTATAGTTAAAAAAAGTTTGTCTTGTATCAATTTTTTTCAAATTTGAAATTTTTTATTAGTCATATTTTATTTCCTTATTTTTTTTTTTTTTGCGCGAATTTTAAAGTAATTTTACGATGGTGCTTTGCTTTTACGCGAATTTTGAAAAATCACAGACCGCATCCCCCCTTTTTCAATGTAAGTTACGTCTATTTTTGCGCGATTTCGTTTGTGCGTGTTTTCTGAGGAACCTATCTATCGCATAAAACAAGACCCAGGTGTATATAAATAATAACAAGTTTTAAATTTTTTGTTGGTATTAATCTTTAAGGGGGTAAATGGGATTGGATAAAGAATGGTCATAGATATCTAAATAAATTAATTGCTTTTGTTATAATCTCTTGTTGAATAAATTGTAATAATCATGAATAGATTTGTTAAACATATGATTTTAAATAAAAGACTGTTGTTTGCATTTTTCTTTATTCATTTGTCAATTTATTACATGCTTGCACAATAAAGATAATAATATGAATATTCCCTAAAGTAGAATATTATGTGTATTTTCCCTAAGCTCAAATTCTGGGATAAACGGAATTTAAGGGTATAGAAAAGAGATGAGTTTATATGTAGATATGTGATGTATGTTCGTGTGCTAATATATCATCTCCTAGGAGATGAGAGTGGATATGAATCAGAAGTTTAAGAATCCTAGATATGCTTTCTCATCCACTCAGCCTAATGTAATGCAAGGCTAGGACCGGGTTCCATTAAATATGGTGCATTAATGTGGGGACACGAATCTTAAATTGATATTATGATTCGATATTCTCAATTATAAAAATTACAATTGAAACATGTTAAGGTTAAGATTTTTTTCCGGAGGTGATGAATTGAACTTGAATAATGAAAAACTATGACAATTAAAAGCATAAGAAGTATTATGTAGTCAAGCACTTAAAATAATTAAATAGTAAGATATAAAAGTAGTAAAGATGAAAAATCGAGTGAAATAACAGTTTAGTTAAACACAATTTTTGGGGAATACAGTAAAATAAGGCAATGTAGATTGATATACATAAAGATTAATATCTGAAAGTGAAAGCTTAGTAAAATAATTTAAAAAAAATAAAAGACTAATCTTAACTCAATGATCACTAGGAGTAAAATAAAAATGATGCAGTCTGAAATTATTAATGAAGGAGAAAATGAAAAGGGAAGTACGAGTTAATACAGGTAGAGGCAAAGTAGATTTCTGTTCTAAAAAATCTAAAAGCAAAACAAAACATTGATATGTCTGTGGATTGTGTAGCAGAAACTGTCCAACTACCAGAAATAATGATTCTAGAAAAACAAAAGAAAAAACAAACACAAATAATATCTCACTTCATTAACAAATATAGTGACCAATTTATGTGAATTAAAAGCAAATATAATGACTAATTTATCCAAAAAGATGGACAATATTGAAGCAATGGATATGGAAGTCAGATCCATGCTTCACAGCCCTACATAAACCAATCAGTATTTCAAACTTGGTTTCTACTCGTATGAAAGTATTTAACAGAATTTTGCATTAAGCAGAAATATAAAGTGTTTTTGTTATCTGTTTATCGATCCTTGAAATTAGGTATTCAGGTAGAAATAATTTAGTAAAGTAAATGCAATCATAAGAAACTGTGTTTTGTAAGAATATTTTTTTGTCATAGTTTATAAAATAGGCACGTATGTGTGGTAAACATATATGCATAAATTAATGCAAGGATCTGTTGAAACTAAAACTAACTTGAGAATATATTTTTATTTGTCTTATTCTTATGTCGAAAATTTTTTCGTGTGATTTATTTTAGATAAGCCTTCCAACATTCCTTAATGAATTAAATTTAAATGAAAGTTTCCTTCAAGACAATTAAGTATGGCCTCTTTAATAAAAAAAAATGAAGTTAAAGCAAAAATAGATTACAAAATCTTAAAGTTTGATTTTGGTAAAAAGAAAATTGTTTTGAAACAAAGGAGAGTGGGGGCTTGTCAAAATGTGAATGATACGAAAGACAATAGACAGAGTTTTGGCTAACAGGTATAAATAGTGGGGAGAACAAAGGAGAAAGAAAATAGACAGAGTTTTGGCTAAAAGGTATAAATAGTGGGGAGAACAAAGGAGTTGCATTCACTAATTTATCAATTTTTTTTTTGAAGTGGAGAGAAGGAGAGTTGATATGGTTGAAGTAATTAATTTTTCGGATGAGACAATGTACAGTGACTAGTTCCTTCAGCTTCGCCTGCCATCCGGGTCTCTATCCAGCCAAATGCTGAAGATTGTAGTGTGATAAAGTGAATCGAACTGTTGAACTGTCTGCCTGTGGTTGGTATTGGTATTTCACATAATAAGCATGCTATCTTTACATATGAATTTCCAGTCAGCAAGCCAATCAAGGCATCATCGAAATTGTACCATTGCATAGCCAAAATCCGGTGCCGGTAACATTTTAAAATAACTCCTCATGAACTTTTACTTTCCATATTTTTTTAAATTTTCATTTGTTCTTATTAGCATTTAACTCTTTGACTTAAGATGATGTAATTGTATAAACATAATTTTATATATTATGCCATTTATTATTTAATCATTCTTTATAATTCCATGCTTTCCTTCACTATTCCTCATTTCTTAAATCAAATCGGTATTATATATTTCTCTTATTGTTCATGCAGTGTTGGTATTTATTTATAGGGTATATTTTAAATATTATATATATATATATTACTATTAATATAATGTCTGTTCAATAGTTTGCCAAGTCTGGGTTTTGGGAAATCTCTTTTAGTGCTGCCTTTATTTCATTTATTCTATCATTAGCTTGGGGAAGTTTCTTTTATGTATTCATTTTCTGATGAGAGGTTGGCTGTAGTTGGTTTATTATTGTGCGAGTTTATTGCCATTTTCCTCGGCTGACCTATGGATTTGCTGAACAAACAAAAAAAAATCTTTAATTTGCCCGGATTATCATGGCCACCCAATTTAGAGAAATGTTTATCATTTTTCTCAGGATATAAGGATTTACGTAAATGTTTAGTTAGCTAAGCTAGGCTGGCTGGCATTTTGGTTTTTTTTTTCACCTGAAATTTGTCTTATGCGAATGCGCATAATTATTTCTAGTTTGCTTTTCTTATTTGAGCTTTCATGTTCAACGTTATGCAAAGTAAGATTGGCTGGTTTATTTTATTTCCAAGTATTAATAATATTCTTATGCATCAAGCATTCATCAGCAATTACTTAGTCTTTCGCATTTGAAGTCAAATCAATTCTTTTAAATTTCTATTAAGAATGGGTTTGGAAAAATATCTGTACTTTAAATGTAAATTAAGCTTTATACTTGTTTATGCACCATTATTTTCAGATTGATTTCCTGGGGACAGACTCAAAGAAATGTTGTTGTACAATTTCATTAAGGTATTAATAAATTAATATAAAGTTCATTGTAGCTTGCTCATGCAAAATATGCAGTTAAATGTTTGAATGTTAAAGTGGAATTATATGGCAAACCTGTTTTCATACCACAAAAGTAGTATTTAGATCTTGAGATTGCATTAAGTTTACTGAATGATTTGATAATATGCTATTTGTGGAATAGCAGAGAACAAAGCCTCCCTTTTATTACTATCTTTATTATTAAAGTATCTTTTCTTAATATGAAAATCAACATTAGTCCGTTTTATTTATTATTTGTAAATATGATATTTTGATGTTAATCTATTTGATAAATTTCCCATGATCCAAGTATCGCAGATAGTCTTTCACACACGACTTGAGTTACGTATCATTACTTGAGATAGGTTTAATGAAGTAGTTTAATCAATTGTTACTCCCTGATGCTAGCGAGACGGGCGGAAAAATGTGGACCTATGCATGTCTCGGACATGTTGTTGATTCATTGTTAGATTCAAAAGGTGGATGAATAGGACAGACTACCTAGTATTCTTGATATTAGATCTCGCGTATGATTGGTCTTGAGGTACTTTTGTCTACATTTTAAACCTGGTTGAATCAGCACACACATTCGACCAGCACAATATAAAAATTGAATATACAAATGATTTATCTAAAAAGATGAAAAGTATGAAAACTGAATTAAAAGCAGATATAGCAACTGATTTATCTACAAAGATGGAAAATATGAAAATTAAATTAAAAGCAGATATAATAAAGCAAAATACTGTTAAAATGAGATATCAATATTAAATTGCTCCAATTGAAGAAAGCTATTGATGAAAAGAACAGCAAATGTGAACAAAGATTTGAGGATTTGGAAAAGAAAATTGAAAGTAAATTAGATGCCAATTTCATAGAAATGAAACAATGCTATGATAATTTCCTATTTAAAATAGAAAAAAATCAGAAAGAATACCATCAAGATCAATAAACAAGTAGGAAATTTACAGATAGAAATGAATCAGTCTAAAAAATAACTAGATTATAAGTGAGAAATTCAGAAGAAATTTATTTCAATAGAAAATGATCATAAATGTATCAACATTAGGCAAGGTTTAATTGAAATGGAGGTAATACAAAATAAAAATGTGTTGAAAAATTAACTGAAAATCACAATAGTCTGCTAAACCAAGAAGATAGTATTAACATCCCAGTAAATCAAAGAATTAAAAATTTAGAACCTGAATATTCTAACAAATTAGAAAAACTAATTAACAATTAATATGACTGAAATAAACGCTAAATACAAAAATGCATACAAATAATAACAACTGAAGTTATATAATTGTATTATAATGAGAGATAGATAAAAACAACTCCTAGTGTCATATGTTATGGCTGTAGATATTAAAAAACAGAATTACACCACAATTAGATGTGAAACACAGAGACCAACTTCATTTTTGGATTCAGGATATCAATTTCTATTAAAGTAACCTATTTTCTATTTTACTGCAAAATCTTATTGGCTAATGCTATTTTTGTATAGAATTCTAGTGGTTTTATATAAAACATAATTTGTATTTTTTTTTTTTTTACATTTATGTTCAAGTTTGTTAATCCAAGTGGTCATCTAAGAAAAAATAATTAGTAGTCATGCTACCAAAGATTCTTTTATTATTTTATAGTTTGTAATTTTATAATGCTATAATATTTTTGAAGATCATAAATTTTCAATATTATTATATTTTTCTTCTTAATTATTATTCTTCAATAATAGCCTTTAAACTTTTCAATAAGTATTTTACTTTTTTTTTTAAACAAATGCCCAGCATATAAGTGAATTGTGTCAAAGTTGTAAGTGGAGCAAGTTTGACACTTTACTATTGATAAATATTGCACGTATGATAAAGATATATATGAGAAATGGTGATCTGGGTCAACTGATAAGTGCTAGTTCAGCATGAAATGCATCTTCGGGGTCATTTGTGTTTTATTGTCTTTAGTCATATGTTTTCAAAAGTATGTGTAGTGGTGTTGAGGTTATTTAATACATATATGTTGTACACAGTACTTATTGACAACTGTAAAAATCTTAAATGTTTTTTAATAGAACTTGCTCATCTATAATTTATTTTTTTAATAAAAAATTGGGGATTTTATTAATAAATTTTATTGCTACATTTTTTTATTTATCAAAAGCAAAGAAACATGAAATAAAATATTGATAAAAGATAAAAACTCTATCACTAAATCAAACTGATAAAATCAATTTTAGATAAAATTTGGAATATTGCACTATATATCTAATTTAAGTTTCAATGATTTTATTAAGAAATAATCAAATATATACACAGAGCAAAAAAATGTGCAACTATAATATAAAGATTTTCATTTAAAACTAATTCATTATTTAATTTTTTACTTTTTTTCTTCTGAAATGATAATTAGAAGTAAATTAATCTAATTAGAATACAAATAATATTTTTAAATTTCAAAGTATTTTTTGTATAAAAACTATTTAAGTAAGGTAATCTATTTCCACACAAGACTTAAGTGCATTAGTAACTCACAGAAGTTGTTTATCACTACAGATTATTTTATAAAGCAGTAGAAGGGGTGTGTGTTAAAATATACACTGAATTTCATTTCATAATTATATATATAAAAGAACCACTATGTAACTTTATAAAAATTAAAATTGCACACCTTGCTTAAATATATATAAAAAATTAAACTAATCTTTAAAACAATTTTTTTCTCAAAAGTTATTCTGAAATATTTTCATTTAGAGTATTTTTTAAGTTGTTTTTTTTTTTCATGATTTATAGTGTATTATGTATGCCCAGAACAAAACATTTGTGTATAAAAAATAAAGCAAAATAAAATTCAATAATAATTTCATAATATATCATGTAAAATATTTTTTTAATAATGACCTTTATTAATATGAAGCATTTGTTATGGTTATGTGATGAGTTTTTGTACACCTTCAATCCAAAACTTCATACCCTGAATGGTTTACTGCAATGATAGAAAGATGAATTTAACAGCTAAAAATTCTTGGGTCACAGCTGCCTTTCTCACTACCGGTGCTACATATCATATAATCTCCTGAGTTACAAATCATTTAATTATTATTACAGAATTTTACAGCCACACAAGTTATGACTCTTACCATTATTTTTCTTCATTATCATTTTGCACCTTACAATCAAAAAACTATTTGAAAGTTTTCATGCAGTTTAAAAAGAATAAAACAATTATTTAACTGAAAATATTTATTATTTGTTTTTAAGACATCAGTAATAATAGAAATGTACTCCACAAATGCTTTATATTAAATCCTTTTTAGTCATTAAACAAATTTTATTATTTTGTACATATATTCATTTGTTATATCTTTATCCTACATGAAGCATAAATATTTAGGGATATTCAAACAATGAATCAGAAATGGTATTATCAATTTAAAATGTCATAAAATAATTATAAATAACTTATTACCCATTAACTTTCTATATGTCTATGATTCTCATGTTTTGGATTAGAAAAAAATGATTTTTTTTTTTTTAATATATATAATTTTTTTAAATAAATATTCAGAAATAATAATAATAGTACTCCATTTGGTTTTTACACATATTATTTTCTATTAAAGATTTATAAATATAAGCATTGGTTCATATGTGTGTAGTTATTCCACGTCTACATTTATTTAAAATGTGTTTTAAAAATATGCAATTTCTACAACATTTTTATTCTACATCAGAAATAAATAAAAAGATACCATTTTTTTCTGTTTATGTATTCGATAGAATGGATGACTGTAGGGAGCTTGAAAGTCTGGGCTCAAATCCCCATTAGTTACATCTAGGTTAAGTATATACATTATACTTGTATTTCAATATTACATATTGCAATGGTCCAGAATGTGGAGTGGTCATGAAAATCAATACTGACAAGCATTAAAGTATTAGTTGAGCATAGAAAATGAATAAAAAAATCAGGATCTGAAGTGAATAATATGCCTATAAGTGATAAAAGCATCACCAGAAACATTAAGAATCAATAATCATCACTTTGTGGCTGAATTTAAAAGTGACATAATATAAAATCTAGCCTAATCATCATCTAGCCAATGACAAACTTAGGGCATATTATAAAAACAATCACTATTTCATCTGCACCTACATATTTAACTGTTAAATTACCTATAATAAGAAAGATATCAAAGAAATCCTGGGATCATGATATCAATATGGATCATAATCAGTGTTCTGGGTCACCTAGTACTTTGAATATATTGGCTATTAATTAATTAGTAATCATCATAAATTCTATAAAGTAAAATGAGAGGACTTCAAAGGTGATTTTCATTACCTTAAATACTTGCAAATAATTCTAAAAAGAATCATATGGTTATCCACAAAATACATACAAATATTCACACATACTGTTATATCTGAATTAGCTTTGAGATTGCAAGTACCCTAATAACTGTGTACAAGAGAAAATACACAAGTAGTCTAATATAGTATTAAATAGCTTCATTGAAATAATGTTTAATACATTTATTAATTAGAAATAACAATAATAATAAAATGAAAACTCTGTTAAGTAGTCTATAATATAAATATATGGTTCTGATTTTGACTATTTATAAATAGCAGATATTATTTCCATAAATTGAAAAACTTAAAAAATCAAATTTACCAAGATAAATAAATAGTTTACATAACATATATATGTAAGCACACACATAAGCATACACGATAATACAAAATATTCCAAAAATTACTAATCTAATAAAAAAAAAATTATTTTAATAATACATAGCAAATGGATTTAGATAAATGTGTATATGTATAGCTACACACACACATCATGTATGTTATAATGTAAAAATATTAGTTCATTAAATCTATAAGCCAATATTATTCTATTTTAACAAGATATAAATAATCATATGTTAAACATACATATAATATAATCACACACAAACATTTCAATTAGAGATTAACATTACAAATTAAGTTATTTCTGTAATCTAATTATACAAAATATAAATGCATTATATCTATTGTTAAAAACACATTAATTTCATTATAATGTCTAACTGTAGAATAAGACTATTATAAATGGCATAATAAAATTCTAAAACAAATATACTTAGAGTGTGTATCCCCTGGAGACTTTTAATCTTTGTCCAGAAATTTTACTGGTCAGTTATTTTTTCTTGTTCAGAAAATTTTCTCATTATTTACTAATTAATTCAGTTTATTTAAAGAATAATCAACAAAGAATAATTAATTTTTTTTTCTTTAGGACAGTAAACATAAATTTTCATCAATTTGTGAAATTAATGATTGAAAGAATATATACATATTTTCACTTACTAATTTCTTCCATCTATGCTTCAGAGGTCAATAAATACATTTCATATGAGTATAGTATGTTTACAATGGATAGTAGAATTCTTTCATCAGTGCCTACACATAAATAAAGTAGTGCATATATAAATTATACCACTGGAGTCGTGACAAATAAGTTGAATTCTTGTTGTACACTGCTAGTATGACATATCCTAGTTAACAGTTGTAATAATGCTGATGAACCTCAACTGTTTACTTTTTTATTATTTTCAAACATCACCAGGTGAGTATTATCTAGTACACATATATAGGCTATGAAACATACTACAGATGGCATCCTTACTTCTCTAAAAATTCAAATTCAAGCAACATTGAAATTTGCAACTACCTTTCTATATTCTCTCTAATTTAATAAGTTAACCTGAACCCACTATTTTTAGTATACAATGGAATTTAAAAACAAGGCAATTATAATAAATTATTTTGATTTTGATTAATAAAAACAAGATAATTATCTGTTTGTTTGTTTGTTTTTTTTAAAAAAAATTACATTCTTTAAAAATAATTAATTAAAAAAAAAAAATTCTTTAAATGAAAACAGATTCAAGAATTAACTACCATTATTATATATAAAAAAACATTTTTGTTTTTATCCAAAATATTTCTGTTTCCTTAAAATATTTTACATTTTTTCAAAATCAGAAATACATTTTCAATAGATATATTTGTGTTAAATATACTTCTTTTATATTTGATTTTAAATAATTTACAATTCTTTAATAATATCAAAAAGTATTATTTAATAAATACTACAGTCACTCTAGACAATATTTTAAATAATACATATAGTAATTTTTTTCTGTGTTCATTTATATGTTTTCCTTTCCAAATTTTAAATATATATGCATACTCATATTATGTTGTGTGTCATGAGACCATTCTGTCTACATATATATTAAAAACAATCACTATAGTTCCAAACATCTCAAACTATAAGATAAAAAAATATGAATATTTAAAAATAAGCTATTTAAATATTATTTATTTATTGAAATAATTATTTTATCATTATAATATATATAAAAAATCTGTAATTAGTGTGTTTTTTTTTATCTCTGGCTGATATTAAAAAATGACTATCATCTAATATTACTAAGCAAAAACAGGTGCTGATTTAGATTACACTCACTGCCATTTTGAATTCTAAGGACAATCCAAAACTACCATTGACACATCCAAGTCATAAATGACATTGAATAATTCACATGGGATCACTTGGCTATGTCAGCAATAGTTTTGGATGGTCCTTAGAATTCAAAAATGGCAGTGAGCACAATCTAAATACTGAAAGCTTATAACTTCTAAAATTAAAATTTTATTACAATAATGACGACATGAAGCGACAAAGTATGCAGGGAGGGAAAGAATGTTTTTGACAATATGAAGTACTGTCCAAAAAATGCAGAAGTCTGAACAAACCAAGGGTATAATTTTAAAATACTAAAAGCTTATTCCTTCTAAAATATGAATTTTATTACAATATATGCCTATAACCACATATTGAAATAATGTAAAATTGATCAAACCAAGCTTATAATTTCAAAATACTAAAAGCTTATAACTTCTAAAATACAAATTTTATTACAATATATGTATATAACCACATGTTGAAATAATGTAAAATTGATCAAACCAAATTTTGAAACACAAAAAGCTTACAACTTCTAAAATACAAATTTTATTACAATATATGCCTATAACCACATGTTAAAATAACATAAAACTGATCAAACCAAGATTATAATTTTGAATAATGACTAAAATATGAATTTTAATTATAATCACATGTTGAAATAGAGCATATTAATTTTATAATTAATCGGATTTTTCTTACGAGAAAGTAACTGTGATAATGCAAACTTCCTCTGTCACATATAGCTACAAAAAAAATGGAGAATAAGAAAAAATAACATTTTCATATTTAATTTTCTGACATGGATATTGAAACTATACTTAATCACGTGAGGTCCTTACAAAATTTGCACTTTAATTTTTAAATTATTGATGTAAATTGTGATTTTGTAAGGAAGGGTCATATCACAATCACATGAGAATTATTCAATGTCATTTATCACTTGGAAGTGTCAGCGATGGTTTTGGGCAGTCCTTAGAATTCAAAATGGCTGTAAACACACTCTAAAATGGTACCCCAAAACAATACTTGTGGATAATTTCAGGTTCAATCTATTGAGTAAATCTAAAATTAAAATAGATGCTTACTAAAAAAAAAAAATTAAATCAGATAGTAAAGCTATATATGCCTGAAATAATATATATATATATTATAATGGTCCGAAAAGAGAGTGAAATGTCAAATCTTACTGCATCTGCACTATAAGGCACACTAGAAAATTTATAGAGTAGGCAGATACATGCTGTTAAGATCCCACTTTATTTTATATTTAGACCATTAGCCCAAGTCACTAGCTCAGTGGAGATGCAGAGATAATAATATATATCTTTAATTTATATCTTAAATATAAAAAAATAAAAGCCACTGCCAGTAATTAACATACAAACAATATTTATTTACGCACATATATAATTATTTAAATTTGAGGAATAACATTTATTATTTTAGATTTTAATATTAACATTTAATTTAAATTATTATTTTAAAATTTTAAGATTGTCCGTACAAAATGAATTTAATATTTTTTATTAAGATTGTTGAGTATGAATAGACTACATAGATTGTATTTGAAAAGAAAATATTCTATCCCTTATTTAACCTTAGGCCAAAAGTTCACAGTCAAACCGGCGTCAATCCATCTGATACATTGATGTATTCAATGTACAAACCGGCGTCAATCCATCTGATACATTGATGTATTCAATGTAGCATGAAAATACGACAGCACAAATATATACCATACTGTCAGGAATGTACATCTGAACAGCATGGTTAGAGAAGACTTGTCCAATAGAGGAATGTTACATCTGTATGGCAAGAAGAACAATAAAAAAAAACTCCATAGGAAGGGACTGTGTTTTTCCGTCTTACTATTCCCTTCCATAGGCAAAAAGAGGTGTGCGGCGTATAATGGAGATCCTGCAGTAGCGAACCTCATACTACATCTACTAATTACACCAATATATCCAATCCATTGACCTAATTTAACTACGAAACAAATAACCTAAGATTACCCTTCCCTAATTAATTAATATAACTTTACAAATCTATATAGCCATTCATGCCCAAATTAAATTTAACATTTATATAAATTCGCACAGATGGATTTATAAAAGTTTGTTTTTTAATGTTGAGCATAGATCGACCACATAGATTACATGCTCAAAAACATTTCAAAATAAACATAAATGATCAAAATATAAAGTCATTGATGTAATTGCAGAGGGAATTCACAAGAAACCCAATGGCATTCATCATAAGATGCCGCATTGACACCAATAACTAAAAAGACATCCGAATAAATACATTTTAGATATTCAACGTAAGATATCATTATTTACCGAATGTCTATATATTTTAATCAAATATGAAACAAAAACATAATTAAACGTTAATGAATCTATGCAAACGTCTATGCCCAACTTAAATTTAATGCATTTAATAATTTCTACAATAAATATTAATAAAAAAAAAATGGAAATGATTTTTAGCAAACTTAAATGAAAAAAAATGAAACAATAATTGATTTGGAAAAGTCAGATTATAGTTCATTTTACAAAAATTAGATTTAGCTTGTTTATTAAACTTGTCAAATCTCGATGAAAGTTCTTAATTATTTTTAAATTTTAAAATTGTTCAGTTCAATAGCTTACAGTAAAAGAGTCATGGTTCTTGGAGCCAATTCCCACGATGTCCCCATTGGAAGACCGGTCTGATGTTCTGGAGGTGGCCTTAGCTGGTTCCATTCCGGTATCACAGTCATTTCATTTTTTTAAAATAGAGAGAGAGGGTGATATGTGCATCCTATCACACCTCTCAAAAACAATCAAGCTGGAACTGTCTGGCACTGTCCTTAATTTCAATATTTTTCCTTTTATAATCATCCTCTAGATTCAATGAACAAAACATTACAAATCCATCATTTTCATTAGGGTCCGAGCTGAGGCTTGGTGCTTCCATTGGTCAAGCTAATTCTTTTATTCTCTTATCCATATCTTTCCTCTGATTTTTTAATTATATAAGAGCCCCAAGGGCTAGTTTGCTTTTCAATTAATTTATAAAACAATCATTTCCATTTACAAAAAATATTTTATATTTTTCTTATACTTTTTTCTAAAAAAGTACGTTCAAATATCCTTTTTTTTTTTTATTTAAAAAAGAAATAATTTTTAAAGTTTTGCATCTATGCGAATATATATATATTGAACAACTCTTTAATTTTTTATAGCTTTTAGTTTTTAATAAATTTATTTTTATTTGCGAACTTAAAGTTTTTATTTTAAATTAATGTAGCGGCATATTTATATATCGTTACAATATAATGAACCTGCTGACTAACCACACGTATACCAATGTTCTGGAAATACAATATATGATGAATCTGCCAACTAACTAGGTATCCATTCTAGTAATTTCTTTGAAAGAATAAGCTCAACTAGTTAAATTACACCACACCATTTCTCTGTCCTGACTAGTCCCATAGATAGAAGCATTGCTAATCTGAATAAATTGTTTCCAGAATATTTATCTACTAAGAAATTAGAAAGGGCAGCAAACTATCAAAGTAGAATATGAATTGCTCAACATGGAAAGCATCACACTTTTACATTGCTATTCAGACATAGCTAACTTCAAACTCTTCATGAAGGTAATTGTAATAACACTGAACTCTTGATATAAAATCTCTGCAACCCAGAAAATATCAGTAAATTTAAGCAATTTATATTTTTTTATGTATTTCCTTTTTCATTTTATCTTATCATTATACACATTTCTAATTTCAATTAATCTCTATGTGTTAAAGAATGGCCAAGTATATGTTACTATAAGTGGTCATTTTAGAAACTCATACATAAGTGCTATATTTGTTATTGAGCAATCAGGTTAATGAATGGGCTCTTCCAATCTAAGAAAGCTAATTATAAAAATGCAGAAAATGCTTCAGCTCCCTTCCTCACCTGGCTCAAAGATTTTGTTTTCTTTAGAAACTTATTTTTCATTTAAGGATTTGATTCTATTTTGCTTTATTAATAAAATTGTCAAGGGCCAAGTAAAAACTAGTTTAAATAGACAAAAGTTAATTCACATTCCTCCCCTAAGAGATGAATATACATACATTATAAGTTTTGTTATATGGCACACAATAATAAAATGTGTGTGCACAAATCTAAAGTTGAAAGGAAAAGTAGAAATAAACACAGATAAAAATTTTGTAGATATTTTTCTACATTCTCCTGGAATAAGTAAGATTAAATAAATCAGACTAAAATAAAATTTCATTATGAAGTAAGTATTTAAGAGGGTCTAATAAATATTTGTATTAAATTCTGATTTTGAAAATTAAAAAGAATTATGTTTTATGTTAGAACTGATAATTGTAAAAATCTCTCTTAGGTACTTTAAAAAAAATCTTTGATAAAATTTCCAAAATGTAACTTTGAATTAAAAGTACTTTTGGAGGGATTAAAATTGTTTTTAATCAAGAGAGATAAGAAAGTTTTTGATTAAGAACAGTTTTTGATTGATGTGTTTTTGTCATCCCACTAGCTGACTCTTATAAAAAGAATTGAAAAAAATCATTCAGACTGGTTTTTAATTTGGTTTTAATTTTTGAGCAGTTGGCTAAATATATTTTCTAAGAGCTGGTCAGAATAGCTAGAAGATCAGGAAAGAAACAGTCATGAAGATATAAGGCAATGAAGCAGCTGCTCTATAGTTCACTACTGAGTTTTAGTTCACATGAAGCCTTTGTCAACGTCAAAAGGAATCAATTAGAATGCACAAATACAGAAAGAAAAAGTTGCTTGCCTGAAATATGCCAACTTAGACAGAAGTAAATCAATCAATGTCAACAAATAACCTGATTATACCTTTCAGTGGATGATGATATTCCATCACACCACCTTCACACCCCTGCAATGACCACCCTGATAAACCCATTCCATTATAAATCTGAATATATAATATTACTTTAATAATTTTGATACTTAATATTACTTTAATACGTATCTTAAATATTATATATACTTTAAATTTCATTATTTAAAATATGTTGCCTTTCAGTAAATGATGATATTCCATCATACCATTTTCATATCCCAGGGATGACCATCCTGATACTTCCATCCGGTTATAATATACAAAATTAAAAACCAGTTAACACTTAGACAATCCCAATATCAATAACAATCAACAATTTCAAACTGTTATCAAGACATTTTTTAACAATAATCATTTAAATATCATTTAAGATAGACTAGCTGAGAGAAGCATTATATTTAAAGTTAATATTTTAATTATACATTTAATCCTCTCTCAAGCTACCTCATATATGTTTATATCTATATTTGTATGTAGCAATACAATCTTTAGGGACATTTTTAAGTAAGTGGATAATACAATATTTCATCATCTGGTATTGAAAATGATTGAGCCAAAGCATTACACCCTGAGTAATATAATGTATGACCGCTTGTGCAACCTTATAAATTGAACACTCATGCTTGAAAACCAGTATAATCACCATTTCCAGGATCAATGATTAATTATATTCTGCTTCTAGTTTAAGTTTTGTTGCTAGGTCATTTGTTTTTAATATAGTAATTGTCAATGCATTATATTGATAAAAAATTTGTGTATTAGTTATATAAGTAGATGATCCTTTCTTGCTTCATAGGAATAAATTATCTGAGATGTTTTCTAGATATGGATCATGCCAAGGCAGACATATCTCTCTTCATGTATTATATCTTGGGTAAACTTCATTGTTTTAATATAATTATTATCAATGCAGATGAATTTTCCTGCTTAAAATTGATGTTCGTGTACTACTTATATAAGCTGAAAGTCTTTCTACTTCATATGACTAAATGATCCGATGAGTTTCCTGTGTATGCCATGGCAAGGTGGGGGTAACCTCATCTTTCATATATTGTTCACCATCAAGTAAGCTTTTGTTCTTTAGTATAACCTAGCATTGCATTAAGTTATTTATTTGATGAACTTTTAGAGCCTGAAGTAAAGCATCTATGGATGCAATCATGTAAAAAGTCATAATCTTAAGTCATTTGCAGTTATCTATTAATATAACTGTGATTGTAATTTGTGTAAATTAATGATCCTACACCAGGCTTTGATTATGAATTAATCAATGACTTAGCCAATGTAAGACATCTACCCTGGAGGGTTAGTAGAATGCATGAAAACAATAATTCATCCCCATTCCACACAGGATATTTATCAACAGTGAGAATAGATTTGATCTTAGGATCAGTACTAATATATAAATGTAAACCACTAGTACATATAATTCATCCATTTTAATAATTTATGAAAGATATTGATAATATAATGCTATTTGATCATCATAACTATTGGAATAATTGATTAATTTATTGTATATAAATCTTCAATAATAAGAAATCCAACCCACTGACATAAGAAAACACAATCAAATCTTTTAGTTTAAACTCAATCCTAAGAATGAAGTCACATAAATTTTTCTGTTGCTTTGTATATATATATATATATTTATATGATAGTTGTGGAGGGACTGTACTACCGCCGGTAGATGGCGCTGCACCACCATCAACAACTGGCCTGAAGCTTGCAAGTGATAAATTTATATCCAAAAGTGGCTGAAAATTGACAAATAAAAATGCCTGAGGCAATGAATATCCAACAAATACATTGAAAGTACAAATTATGAAAAAAACCAAGAAAATGCTATAAAATTCAAATGAAAAAAAAAAAATCAGTGAAAATATGACAAAGACATACCCCCCCAAATCAAGAATTCTTCACTTAAATCGATAAATAAAATGCCTGAGGAAATGTATATCCAAGAAATACATCAAAAGTACAAATTATAAAAAAAAACCAAGAAAATGCTATAAAATTCAAATAAAATAAAAAAAACAGAAATCGGTGAAAGTACGCAAACAAACAACAATGGAGGAATGCGGAAAATACAAAAACAGAATTTCATCAAATTATTTAGCTTTCAATATTTGCAAATGATCAGATTTAAAAGCATCATTTATATAAACAAAAAAGAATATTACACGTGAGAATCTATTTCTCAAATTAGTTATCTCTGCTTTGAAATTATGGCATATCATCAAAAATAACACAAACATAAAACCTATCCCTCTCCCCCAATGAAGAATTTCTATCCAAAAATAACTGAAATGAACAAATTTAATCAAACAAATACTTTTAAAATACAAATTAAAAAAAAACAATCCCAAAAAACATTATGCATCAAGAATTTGCTCAAAAATAATGAAAATGCAAATACACTATATACCCTCTCCCTTCCTGCATGAAGAATTATAATGAAAAATGGCAATTACTAACTTTTCAAAAATATACTACATTTAATATTTAAAAAATAAGACTATTTGCAAATAATAACTCACAACACTTAAATACAGAGTAATACATAGTAAGTAATTAAATATAATTATAGCAAGTTATTCATTATTTATCAATTAATAATTATAGCAAGTTTAAAATAGAAAGTTTAAAATAATCATTGATTACAGTTACAGGAAAAATTATTATATTTATTGGCAAGAATGATACAAAATTTTATTTTAACAAGAATTTAAGTACACCTGGGTCTCGTTTTATGAGATTATTTTTATGCGATTTTGAAGTTATGCGATACATGTTTCTTCTTAATATCCTTCATATTTCACTACATTTATTAGATATGAAGAAATTAAAATTATTAATAACTTATTTTGACTTGAAATACTTTTTTTTTCTTTCAAAAATATAATGTTATATTAGCAGCTTACGTTAATATGACTATAAGCTGTATTTGGAATCTTAGTTTCTATATAAATAACCTACTTATACTAATGAGTAAATAATAATAATAGATTTATACATACGTATAAAAATATCGCAATAAATATTCAAAAATTTTAAACTTTTAAAACGTATTTTGTTAAATATTAACAGAAATAAATATTTTTTTAGATTTTTAAAATAAATAATAACGAAGATTTTATTGATTTTATAAACTAAAAATAATCTTTCAAATGATAATGTCTAATCTTTTTGTTTTGATTGCATCGCATTTTTTTAAATATAGAAACAGCACAAGACTGGAAGTGGCACTAGTTGTACAACCGGTCATAAATCTGATTTCTTACTAGTTCACAAACAAACTCATATTGTAAAGTAGCGGTAATGATTAAAATATGTATGAAAAAATGTAAAATTAAATACTGTAGTTAATAAAAAAAGTAAAAAAAGTTTCTCTTATATTAATTTTTTTTATAAATTTGAAATTTTTTATTAGTCATACTTTATTTCCTTATTTTTTTAATGCAAATTTTAAAGTAAGTTTTTCTTGTTGCTTTGCTTTTATGCCAATTTCAGAAAATTACGGGAACCTATCCCCCATTTTTCAAGGTAAGTTACATTTATTTTTGTGTGATTTCTTTTGTGCACATTTTCTGAGGAATCTATCTATCGCATAAAACGAGACCCAGGTGTAATTAAGAATATTAAAATAGAGTTTCAAAAATATATTTGTAGAAATATTACCAACTTTTTGTTTGAAGTTCAGTTCAGCGCCATTTACACAATGATGACTTGATCGATGTCCTGCCTTGCTTACAACTCTTCTATAATTAAAATTATAAAATTTAGATTTCTATTGTTAAATTTCTTAACTTAGCACTTTTATCAAAGGACATCCCCATGTGAATAACAACGGATTAAAAAAATAATTTAACAGAAGACATCGACAAAACACTAGGAAAGTTATTTAAAGAAGGTTGCAGATTGAAATGTGATGTAATAGCTCTTTCTTACATTAAAAAAATATAGGCACAAACAATTATTTAAAGAAAGTACTTCCACAAAAAATAAGACCCCAATGCAATTTAAAATAATGATTGTTCAGCATTTTGCCAAAGAGAAAATATTTTCTTAAAAATATACTTTAGTTACTATATTCTGTGCATAGTAAATATATATAAGATGCATATTTAATTATGTTTTATTTAAACAAAGTTGCAAATGTACCTATATTTTTTAATGTGAGAGGTGAAAGGTACGTCACATTTCAATCTGCAACTTTCTTTAAATAACGTTGCTAGTGTTTTGTCGATGTCTTCTGTTAAATTATTTTTTTAATCTGCTGTTATTTACATGGATAAAAGTGCTAAGTTAAGCAATTTAACAATAAAAATCTAAATTTTATAATTTTAATTAGAGAAGAGTTGTAAACAAGGCAGGACATTGATCAAGTCATCATTGTGTAAATGGCGCTGAACTGAACTTCGAACAAAAAGTTAGTAATATTTCTACAAATATATTTTTAAAACTCTCTATTTTAATATTCTTAATTACTTAAATTCTTGTTAAAATAAAATCTTATAACATTCTTCCCAATAAATATAATAATTTTTCCTGTAACTGTAATCAATGATTATTTTGGTTGTTTTCTCTTAGCATATTGAAACCGCTTGAAGGCATAATTTTTATGCAAATGCACAGAAATATGCCATGTAAGTGGCCATGCTGCTATATAATGTTCTATTCCAATGGTTAAGCATGAAAATAGTCTACTTGTCTGCGGCACCTATTTTTATGCTACAGCACAGAAATAGGACGTTTATTCTGCCACAGAGGACGCCGCCATTTATGGTGAACTTTGTGTTATGCAATTATATATGAACAATCCCATTTTAAATTTAGCTATGGTATCTATTTCTATGCTACAGCCCAGAAATAGGATGTATTATTCTGCTGCAGATTTATACGAACAATCCCATTATTAACATTTGGGATATAGGTATTTACAGCACAGAAGGATTTTATTCTGCCACAATGGCCGCTTACAGTGAACTTTGTGTTACGCAGTTTCTATGAACAATCCCATTTTAAATTTCACTATGGTATTTTGTGAGGGTGTCTGTAACTGAGACTGTCAAAAATCTTCAAATTCGCATGCCCAAGTCATTATTTTCCAAATCCAATGATGTAGTATAAGGTAATAAAAATTGTGGAAACTTTGCCCTGCTTTTCTAGACAGGGGTGAAATCAATTGTCAAAGGGGAGGGGTAAGCATGATTTTTACGAAATCATGCTAAAATTCACATTTGCATGAGATAAATCACGAGACCAATCGAAAATACGGATTTTATTTTTGGCAACGATGTTTTGAATAAATCCTTTCATTTTATTCTTATTAAAATTATATTTGAGTGGCCACGATGTTGTTTTGGGGAAATTATTTCTTTTTATTCTTGTTAAAATTAATAATTTTATTTGCGTGGCCACAATGTTTTTGTTTTGGAGAAATTATTTACTTTTCTTCATGTTAAAATTTGATTTGCGTCACCACGATATTGTTTTTATTCTTGTTAAAATTACAAATTTCATTTTAGAAAAATAAAAATTAAAAAAAAAGGTTTATCCAATTTATTTCTTATTTCTTTTAGATAAATTTCATTATTTATGATTTTATTGTAAATCAAAAAAAGCACTATAAAGTTGAAAGAAAAAAAGAACAACAGCCCAGTGACATTATAATTCTGTTTGTTTACACAGAAATTATGCCCTCAAGCAGTTTCAACATGCTAAGAGAAAACAATCATTATTTTAAACTTGCTATAATTATTAATTGATAAATAACGAATAACTTGCTATAATTATATTTAATTACTTACTATGTATTATTCTGTATTTAAGTGTTATAAGTTATTATTTGCAAATAGTCTTTTTATTTTTTAAATATTTAAAAAGTTAGTGACTGCCATTTTTCGTTTTTTTAATGCAGAAGGGAGGAGAGGGTATATAGTGTATTCACATTTTATTTTTGATCGAATTCTTGATGCTTAGTGTTTTTGGGGATTGTTTTTTTTTTTTAAATTTGTATTTTAAAAGTATTTGTTTAATTAAATTTGTTCATTTCAGTTATTTTTGGATAGAAATTCTTCATTGGGGGAGAAGGGTAGATTTTATGTTTGAGTTATTTTTGATGATATGCTATAATTTCAAAGCGGAGATAATTAATTTGAGAAATAGATTCTCTCGTGTAATATTCTTTTTACTTTATATAAAACATTGCTTTTAAATCTGATCATTTGCAAATATTGAAAGCTAAATAATTTGATGAAATTCTGTTTTTGTATTTCCTGCATTCCTCCATTGTTGTTTGTTGTGTACTTTCATTGATTTCTGTTTTTTTTTAATTTGAATTTTATAGCATTTTCTTGGTTTTTTTTTATTTTTATAATTTGTACTTTCGATATATTTCTTGGATAAACATTGCCTCAGGCATTTTCTTTTCGATTTAAGTAAAGAATTCTTGATTTTAGAGGGGGGGGGGTATATCTATGTCATATTTTCACCGATTTTTGTTTTTTTTAATTTGAATTTTATAGCATTTTCTTGGGGTTTTTTTTATAATTGTACTTTTGATGCATTTGTTGGATATACATTGCCTCAGGCATTTTTATTTGTCAATTTTTAGCCACTTTTGGATATAAATTTATCACTTGCAAGCTTCGGAGCGGTTGTTGATGGTGGCACAGCACCATCTACCGGCAGTAGTACGGTCCCTCCACAACTACCATTTATACATATTAATAAATATATAGACTCATTACTCTCGCATTTGTTTCACTTACCAGATACAACATATATTTTCACGAGTCTCTTGTATCTCCCTGACCTCAGTGGAATATAAGAGAAAAGGGCATATATGTTAACAGCAGAGGCTGTAGTCATGTGGAAAATGTCCTGGGACATAGGTAATGAGGTTCCATTTTGTATTATCTGTGGTAATGAATATATAGATGTTACACACACACACATGACCATTACAATAGTGACTAATGGGTTTTTTATAGATGATTTTAGCAGATGATTATAATCTAACTTTATTTTAAAAAATGATTCTTCCCAACTCATTTTAAGTTCAATCTATTAGGTACATCTAGAACTAAAATATAAATGTTTTTAAAAATAAAAATTATGACCATTTATAATGAAAATAAATAATCATGGAAAAACCATTTGGCAAATCAAGAAAATACACAGTTGTGCTTTAAATAAATCATTAGTCTAATTTTATCACACAAAAGTAATATTTATGACTAATATTAAGTTCAATATATTTTACCGGTTCATCCTTTTAGATTGACATGCGCACATAATGAACATGAAAAATATGACGGAACACCAGGATAAGGAGCAATGCCAATTCAATGACAAAGTATTGTACCGGTCAGAATTGTATGTTCATCTAACAAGAATTAGGATCTAAGCAAAAGTACCTAGAGTTCAATCATATACGAGATACACAGGTCAGGGATACTCATGAACTCTGCCCTATTGCCCACCTCCCAAATCTATCACATTACAAACAACATTTCTGACAATAGCAACCTACTTTCCAATTATCTCCGGCCCAGAGGGTTCAGCAGAGACACAAGAGATTTGAGCTTAACTAAATGATAACGCAAAGTAATAAGAGATGTGTATGCATGAACCAATAAAATCTCCAAAAGATAGGTTATTAAATATAAATTTATTTAACATGAAATTAATATTAGAAATCGATTTATATGTGAACAGCTAGATATAAAGATTTACAATGACTTAGAACCTTGATTATACAAAGAATACCTGATCTAGGTTTCACTTATGGTCACCTATGCATTCCATACTAACCTTAATGACATAACAGGGTTTGATGGATATGCATTACTTAAACATATGTGGTAAGAAATTTATTATATGATCCGATGCGGCTTAATATGCTAATATGATTTAACGGGTTTCTATTATTCACGCTATGACATTCTTCAATCATTACATTTTAAACAATAAATGATCTAGCGAGCTTGGATTACATCTGGATTTTATTAAAAGTTACATTAACCATAAATCAGTTATTTTGGGACATTACGAGATGATTCATCATTTATTATTTATGAAGAGAATGAGGAAAAACAATTATTTTAACATGGTCATATGACTTGGCATTCATAGTTTTAGTAATAATCAATGACTAACGTGTTAACGTATAGAAAAGGACAAATTTAATCTATTTTATAACGAGAACTTTGAGAAGGCTTAGGAGAATCACATTATTACGGCTTACAGACATTTAAAATATATGAGGGAGTATGAACAATAACGTGCAGACCGAATGATAACACTTGAGAGGACGAGAAGCTTCATCAACTTGACAACGAAGAATATAGGCTTATCCACACTTGTGATGGATAGCATCCGAAGTGGTTGGCAAGATACCATGGTTCCGATTTGTCAAATGTTAACCCATAGCAGCGCTTACCGAACCAACACAATCTGTGGGAGACGGAACCTCCACACTCCACCGAGAATTGTGCTATATGGATTCCAAAAATGAGAGAGAGTATGATAAAGCAACTTTTGATTTGTGAACGTTATCATCGGGACACGTGGCGAAGGCTTTCAGGTTTGTCTTAACCCTGATTTATATGGCCTTAAATGGTAATCAAGCCTAGCGTAATGAAATAATTATATCCAAGCGATCCCAAAAAGGGGCCATACAATTTACTTAAAGAACTTATTTGGTATATTAATAATAGAATATATAAAACACAATTAAGAATCCCTTCATTAAATGCATGTTAATCCGCCCGAGAAATAAGTTACTTAAATCATCATTAGATGGCGGGCTACTTATCAAATGAATCATCATTAAGAAATACATATCTGAATTAAATTTATTTATTACTCAATTTCTATAATACTAATCAATAGTGTGAAATAATAGTACATAATATATTTAAATCTTGTCGAATGGCATATTATTAATTAATAAAACACAATTTAGGAGTACTTCTCAATCAGGCGAATTTTATAGCATGGTAAGAAGACTTATGTTTACGGTTAAATATTCCTTAATTGCGGAATAGCAAAAATACAATAGGATTGATTCGCCAGATTGAGTTATTAGCATATTAAATTTGGTATGATTTGCACAATATTAAATAATGAAAAATTGCCGCATTTAAAAATAAAAAAAAACCAATAAGAGTGAAAACCTAGTATTCAAGTTTAGAGAGTAAGATACAATTTAAATATAAAAGAAATAAGAAATCAAAAAGAGGTCATTATTTAAGCATTTAATCGGTGTAGCATCACCGATGGAAAAACAAGCAATTACATTTTTACATTACAAAGAGTACAAAACTAGAAATGTTTAATAAGACATACATTAGGTGGTTGGAATTAATCTTATCGAAGGTTGAAATTTACGTTTTATACGTAAAAGGATTATTAAGACGAAAGCATTAGAGTTCAGTTTTGCCGCAGGGGATTACCTTTCTTTCCGATGACTTTACAGCCGTGTGCACATGTGTTGGTTCCATGTTTGATGAAATCTAGTTAATTTAGCAGTATTTTGACGAAATTATCATTTCAGTCCGTTCTTTATGTAGCATACAATTCATTCTGGCAGTATTTTGGATACGATGGCTTACAAGTATTTTGGCATTGGATAGATCTTGGAAGGACCGGGGAAGCAAATCTAAATTCTACTCACTCGTCATTTTGCGGTTCTGAGTGATGTAACTTCTCCCAGCAACGGGGTTAGAAATTAATATATACAGCCCTTTTAGTTAGGTAATGCGGTGGTATTTATACTCATTCGTTACTGCCTTTGGGTAATCCCCGGATGTGTTAACGGTTACAATGATACAGCAAATTTTGAAATACAAACGAGATCAAGTTCGAGAGTTGGTCTTAATCTATTTTAGGATGAAAATAGACCTGCGGAGTAAATGTTAAGTAACGTGAAATTTAAATAAATCTGTATCAGAATGAAAACAGATTCCTTCAGAATTTAAAATACGGTAAGTCTTTTATTTAATACACTTGCATTACACTCTCGAACTTTCTCTCTATTAGAATATATATGAATAAAAATATACATAGTATAACACTTTTAATTATTAATTTTTATCTGTTACACACACATACGCATGATTGTTTACCGTAATAGAAATATATAATTTATATGCATAATAACTTTAGATGAGTAGAAGTTTACAGAGACATAAACAATCACGCGCATTAGTATACCTTCACTCCCTAGTGGTTTATAATTAAATGATTGGGTTTGAACCCATGTTTGCAGGTCTCAAACATCACCAGAAAGTGAAGCCAAATGTGTACAAAAGATTTGAGTGCTTCATATTCCCCCAGATACGAAAAAAAACAATTAAAAAAAAAAGGATTTTACTTAGAATTGACACATTATTTCAGGTGACAAGAAAACTCACAACACGGTTTTTTTTTCTTCTAACAGTTACATGATTCGAACGCTATTAAATTAGCCCTAATAAAACCAACCCTAATTGCCCCACTTAAACCTTACTGTCGACCTCCTTGACAAGTAATTAGTAACACCACTTATATATATATAACATAAACAAATATATAGAAAAAAAATGTATATAACACTTAGCACTACCTTTAGGTCTACCTTTTAACTATCATACTTTAACTACTATGGGGTCTCCTGGAGCATCCTATCTTTTTCTCTTTATGTCATCTGTCAGTCTTACAAGGTCAGTCCGTCCGTTTCGTCGAGCCTAGATTATTGTCTCCCGGGGTCAGGTGGTATATACGGTTTCATATGTGGATCATACTCTCCTGCGTGGTAGTGGCCTCCTAGTCCTTCTGCTTTCCTAGGTTTATCTGGCTCTGGAACCAAGTTACCATAATCGAGGGATGTCAAAAATTGGGACATCTTATCCACCTCCACGATCTGGCTTCCAAGCATCAGTTTCTGCACCCAGGCAGGCATATTGTGGCGAATAGTTCTAATAATCCAGGGGTCCGAGTATGCGAAAGCCGTCAAAGATCTAAACTTGGCCACTTGACATACGAAAAACTGTGTGTGGGTCTCTTTGGAGTTGGTCTGTACTTTTCCATTGTCAATCCCTGCAGGATCCCATCCTGTCGCTCTTCATCCCAATAACTTCCGAGCACTGCCGCCTTGTACTCCTTGAAGGTCTTGGGTTTCATGACCAGAGAGCCCCACCAATCCTTGGCCGTGCCCCTCAGGTAATGGCTGGCTATGGCCACTTGCTCGGCATTTGTGGCCGGGTTGAAAAAAAAAGCTCATCTAGGCTTCCCAGATGTTCATGGGGGCTATCCCCCGGTTCCCCCCGAAAAACCTACACCTGAATGAACCCAGCCATATTGGAATTAGTTCCCGGGTTGATCATTTTCTCTGACTCTTGGACCCTTTCTTTTGTGACAAGTTCCTTAACTGCTGTTCTGTCCATATTTCCTACATGGCACTGGCATTCCATCTTCCCCTCCTTTGTATTGGACTCTGGATGTGCTTCATCTTGACTACCTGATTTAGGTCTGGGTGCCGGTTTGATTGATTCCAGCTCCCACTGCAGATTCTCAATGATCTGTTTTGGCCCCTGGATCTGGCGTAGCTGGTCGCATTCTTCCTTCATTTTCATAGCAGAGGTATTTATGTCATCTACTTGCTGCGTCTTGGTTGTTCCCATTTCTCGTAAATATTTCCGGGACTCTTCCCTGGCCTCTTGGAACATAATACGAAACTCCTCTCTGGTTTTCTTTCTACTTTCCTGAATCATGATACGGAGCTCCTCTCTGGTTTCTTTTCTGCTTTCCTGGATCATCTTATAGAGCTCTTCCCTATCCTTTCTACTTTCCCGGATCATAGTATGGATTAGGATTAGTAGGCTCTGCCCCTCATTCTCTCCTACCCCTAATTTTATCTGTTCATCGTTCCTTACCCCTTCTACTTCCTTAAAGGTGATTTCCGAGCCGAGCTCC
Source organism: Epiperipatus broadwayi (assembly GCA_028023455.1). Classification (NCBI taxonomy): domain Eukaryota; kingdom Metazoa; phylum Onychophora; class Udeonychophora; order Euonychophora; family Peripatidae; genus Epiperipatus; species Epiperipatus broadwayi. Next base: position 289,218 of record JAQFVV010006833.1, read on the forward strand.
TCACTGCCCACGCTATCATTTTCGTTCCCTGATTCATTGCTTTCCCTCACGTTCATTAATTTTTCCATGACTCTTTTTTTTTATTGTTTGCGATAACTAGATCACTCCCCCTTCCCTTCCTCAACCGTCACCTATGCCAAAACTCAACAACTTAGCTATTCGGTTTCTGCCATCTACTTCTATACTATCCCCTATCACTGCCAACATATTTATATTCTACTATTTTCGTCAAAGCTAATACATATCAATAACTGAAATAACATATTAAAGATAAATAAAAAAAATGACTTTTACCGTGACGTTCCCTTGTCATAAGGTCACTGGCCTGCTCGCACCTGAAATGCACTGAAAAAAAATCTTTTAATTTCCCTTTTGTACAATACATACAAAAAACAACATGTGACACACTGACCCTCGTTTTGCTCATTCACATACCTGATCATTATTTTCGCGAGTGTTTACGGGTTGACAATATTTATAGTGTGTATAATACACGGGCGCCATGTCAACACAGTAGGCTTATCACTCGTAACTATCTTTGGTTTGCGTGCACATCTATAAGTTTAACTGGTCAATTAGGTTTTCCCTTTCCCCTTTTTTTTTTGAAAAAAAAAACAAAAAATGAAACAATAAGTTTAAAGCAAAACACTTAGCAAAATTCGGTAATAATATATGTGATTGTTGATCCGGTTAATATTATAGATACAAAATGAATTTTGAAATCGCATCTTTTATCGTGCATCCCTCAGATTCGAGATAAAAAAAAATCTTCTACATATTTCACCACTAGAAGATGTTACACAACCGACTTCCACAAGACTATATGACACTCTATGTTTCTTGGACTCTTTGAATTCTTTATTGACACGAGGGCACGTAGGCCATTGAAGCATTTTGCCAACTACATCTGGGTGCTTGGCACTACATAAGATACAGTTTACAAGGGTCTTCACCTATTTGTGGTTACTCTAAATACATGAGTCATTAAAGCATTTTGCCAACTACATCTGGCTGCTTGACAACATATAATTCAGTTTATAAGGGTCTTCACCTATTTGCGGTTACTCTAAATACATGAGTCATTAAAGCATTTTGCCAAATACATCTGGCTGCTTAACAACATATAATTCAGTTTATAAGGGTCTTCACCTATTTACAGTTATTTTTATGGGCATTAATGTATACATATACATTTTACTTCCTTATCAAATCATGAATCCAAGATATGAAATATGATTGACCGGACTACTTTATAAACACAAATGCACGATAAATAAAATAACTGAACACACCAGAGTTCACATAGCTACTTGGGAAGACAACTGTTTCTCCATTATAACGGATGCTTCATTTGTTTGGTAACACAAAAAAAAATTTTTCGCCATATGTTTACAATTCAAATACTCTCTAGAGTATTACGTGGTGTGTACATATTGTTAAGGCAGTACCATTTCTGGGTTCAAATCTGGAGAAAGAAGAAAAAAAAATACTACATATACAGTATCAGATGCTCTGTGGGGTATTGCAGGGTGTGGTAATTTCGAAAGGCACCATAGTTGGGCGTCCAACCCGGAGAAAAAAAATGTCACTGTACCGGTCAGAATTGTATGTTCATCTAACAAGAATTAGGATCTAAGCAAAAGTACCTAGAGTTCAATCATATACGAGATACACAGGTCAGGGATACTCATGAACTCCGCCCTATTGCCCACCTCCCAAATCTATCACATTACAAACAACATTTCTGACGATAGCAACCTACTTTCCAATTATCTCCGGCTCAGAGGATTCAGCAGAGACACAAGAGATTTGAGCTTAACTAAATGATAACGCAAAGTAATAAGAGATGTGTACGCATGAACCAATAAAATCTCCAAAAGATAGGTTATTAAATATAAATTTATTTAACATGAAATTAATATTAGAAATTGATTTATATGTGAACAGCTAGATATAGAGATTTACAATGACTTAGAACCTTGATTATACAAAGAATACCTGATCTAGGTTTCACTTATGGTCACCTATGCATTCCATACTAACCTTAATGGCATAACAGGGTTTGATGGATATGCATTACTTAAACATACGTGGTAAGAAATTTATTATATGAACCGATGCGGCTTAATATGCTAATATGATTTAACGGGTTTCTATTATTCACGCTATGACATTCTTCAATCATTACATTTTAAACAATAAATGATCTAGCGAGCTTGGATTACATCTGGATTTTATTAAAAGTTATATTAACCATAAATCAGTTATTTTGGGACATTACAAGATGATTCATCATTTATTATTTACGAAGAGAATGAGGAAAAACATAATTATTTTAACATGGTCATATGACTTGGCATTCATAGTTTTAGTAATAATCAATGATTAACGTGTTTAATAGCGGTTAACAAAGGGTGGATAGCGCTAATAAGCGATAACGTATAGAAAAGGGCAAATTTAATCAATTTTATAACGAGAACTTTGGGAAGGCTTAGGAGAATCACATCATTACGGCTTACAGACATTTAAAATATATGAGGGAGTATGAACGATAATGTGCGGACCGAATGATAACGCTTGAGAGGATGAGAAGCTTCATCAACTTGACAACGAAGAATATAGGCTTATCCGCACTTGTGATGGATAGTACCCGAAGTGGTTGGCAAGATACCATGGTTCCGATTTGTCGAATGTTAACCCATAGCAGCGCTTACCAAACCAACACAATCTGTGGGAGTCGGGACCTCCACACTCCGCCGAGAATTGTGCTATATGGATTCCAAGAATGAGAGAGAGTATGATAAAGCAACTTTTGATTTGTGAACGTTATCATCGGGACACGTGGCGAAGGCTTTCAGGTTTGTCTTAACCCTGATTTATATGGCCTTAAATGGTAATCAAGCCTAGCGTAATGAAATAATTATATCCAAGCAATCCCAAAAAGGGGGCATACAATTTACTTAAAGAACTTATTTGGTATATTAATAATAGAATATATAAAACAAAATTAAGAATCCCTTCGTTAAACGCATGTTAATCCACCCGAGAAATAAGTTACTTAAATCATCGTTAGATGGCGGGCTACTTATCAAATGAATCATCATTTAGAAATACATATCTGAATTAAATTTATTTATTACTCAATTTCTATAATACTAATCAATAGCGTGAAATAATAATACATAATATATTTAAATCTTGTGAATGGCATATTATTAATTAATAAAACACAATTTAGGAGTACTTCTCAATCGGGCGAATTTTATAGCATGGTAAGAAGACTTACATTTACGGTTAAATATTCCTTAATTGCGGAATAGCAAAAATACAATAGGATTGATTCGCCAGATTGAGTTATTAGCATATTAAATTTGGTATGATTTGCACAATATTAAATAATGAAAAATTGCCGCATTTAAAAATAAAAAAAAAACAATAAGAGTGAAAACCTAGAATTCAAGTTTAGAGAGTAAGATACAATTTAAATATAAAAGCAATAAGAAATCAAAAAGAGGTCATTATTTAAGCATTTAATCGGTGTAGCATCACCGATGGAAAAACAAGCAATTACATTTTTACATTACAAAGAGTACAAAACTAGAAATGTTTAATAAGACATACATTAGGTGGTTGGAATTAATCTTATCGAAGGTTGAAATTTACGTTTTATAGTTAAAAGGATTATTAAGACGAAAGCATTAGAGTTCAGTTTTGCGGCAGGGGATTGCCTTTCTTTCCGATGACTTTACAGCCGTGTGCACATGTGTTGGTTCCATGTTTGATGAAATCTAGTTAATTTAGCAGTATTTTGACGAAATTATCATTTCAGTCCGTTCTTTATGTAGCATACAATTCATTCTGGCAGTATTTTGGATACAATGGCTTACGAGTATTTTGACATTGGATAGATCTTGGAAGGACCGGGGAAGCAAATCTAAATTCTACTCACTCGTCATTTTGGGTTCTGAGTGACTAACTTCCCCCAGAAACGGGGTTAGAAATTAATATGTAGAGCTCTTTTAGTTAGGAAATGCGGTGGTATTTATACTCGTTCATTACTGCCTTTGGGTAATCCCCGGATGTGTTAACGGTTACAATGATACAGCAAATTTTGAAATACAAATGAGATCAAGTTGAGAGAGTTGGTCTTAATCTATTTTAGGATGAAAATAGACCTGCGGAATAAATGTTAAGTAATATGAAATTTAAATAAATCTGTATCAGAATGAAAACAGATTCCTTCGGAATTTAAATACGGTAAGTCTTTTATTTAATACACTTGCATTACACTCTCGAACTTTCTCTCTACTAGAATATATATGAATAAAAATATACATAGTATAACGCTTTTAATTATTAGTTTTTATCTGTTACACACACATACGCATGATTGTTTACCGTAATAGAAATATATAATTTATATGCATATTAACTTTAGCCGAGTAGAAGTTTACAGAGACATAAACAATCATGCGCATTGGTATACCTTCACTCCCTAGTGGTTTATAATTAAATGATTGGGTTTGAACCCATGTTTGCAGGTCTCAAACATTACCAGAAAGTGAAGCCAAATGTGTGCAACAGATTCAAGTGTTTCAGTATGTCCGTAATTTATTTAAAATGCATTGTTATAAAAAGGAAATCAACCCGAGCAGATCAATTTTAAACCCTTTTTATGATCAAAATAGCAGTCATAGGAACGAATATTAAAGAATTGGTTCCTACATATCTTTGAAAGATTGAGTTTAAATACAACTCCTTGTGCCACTCCCAGAAAGAGAAAACAAAAAAGAAATCCCCTCCCAAAAGAATATGCAAGACCAATGATTATATAAAATGAAAAAAAAAACTAATAAGAATAAATATCCGAATGACCAGAGATTTATATACTGATAAATTAGTATCCCATATGCTTAGCTCAACGTTCTTTTTACCTCAGTTAAAGAAGTGTGGATCAAAACTTGCTTAATTACATGACTCATTGTGGAGTTAGAGAAAGAGCATAAAGAAAATATCAAAAGCAGTAATACAAATTTATAGTCATTAAATAAATATTTATTTATTCCAATAACCCCTAACCATTTACAATTAAGTGCAGAAAAGCAAAAAAATATATATAAGTAATAATAATAACCCTAGATACATGAACATTATAATATAATAGAGTTCTTTTCATAAAAGAAATATTGTTCCAAAAATAGAAAAATGTATCAGTTAGGGAGAGAGTGGTCTGAGAAATTATAACCCTGCACATGAACCCTTTAGGTTTTATAACCTATCATATAACACAAACAAGAAACATTACTTTAAATATGATTTATATTTTAAGAGATATATATATATGTGAAAACTATATATAACATGACTATATCAGTATTAAACTAATCAAAAAAAATGATTTTTATTTTAAGATATATATATATATATGTGAAAATTACACACAACATAACAATATCAGTATTAAACTAATGAAATAAATCATACCCTATAAAGTCTTTAGGTTTCATCCAGCTCTGGGCTCTTGAAGTAGATTATTCATCCATTCATCAGAGTGGTGAGGACTTCATTCAAATGCAGCATTCATTTGGTGGTCTTCATCATCATCTTGCAGTTATTAATGGGAAACTACATCTTGATGGCAGGAGAGGAGCTGGACAGGCGCATTAAATGGGGTTCCTAACCCATAATCACTTCACTGGTGGATATATAAGAATTTCCATCTTCAAGTTTAATCAATTTATTCACAGCTATGATAGTATTCATAAATTGCTTATTTCCACGGACTACTAAGATAACTAGAGCTGAATGCTCCACTGGGCTTGACATATACTTCCTTTCTTTCAGGTCACAGGAAATTAGATCTTCATCGATTTTTGGTTTGACGCTAATTTGATAAACTATATCAAATGGTTGGCGATCATCCGCTACTAAATGTGAGTTTGCTACGGTGTAGCTATCTTTCTGCCACGCGATTTCTTCCACTCCGGTCACCACTCTAGTAGTATGATTTTTAGACTCCCAAAAACTTTCAGATAAGAAACAATTGCATACAACATTAGTAATAATTTTCTAGTGAAAAATTATTTGGAAACTCAGCTCACCAAAATAATAGTCAAAAAGCAAATTGACTGCCTTAAGCACCTGATGAATAGCTTATATAGTCCACTCATTACATGCCCAATCTAGGTACCCCTCTAAAAATCATTCAATTAGATAATTTCACATTTCTTTGTTAATGATTTAGACAATGCTATGAGTGTGATTTTTAGACTCCCCAAACTCTCAGATAAGAAACAATTGCATACAACATTAGTAATAATTTTCTAGTGAAAAATTATTTGGAAACTTGGCTCACCAAAATAATAATCAAAAAGCAAATTGACTGATTGACTGCGTCAAGCACCTAATGAATAGCTTATATAGTCCACTCATTACATGCCCAATCTAGGTACCCCTCTAAGAATCATTCAATTAGATAATTTCACATTTCTTTCTTAATGATTTAAACCAGTGTTTCCCAACCTGTGGTACGCGTACCACTGGTGGTACGTGAGTTGCTGGTTGGTGGTACACGAAAAATAATCAATAATGGCGGACATAAAAAAAAATTAAATCATAAAAATATCATATAAATATTTTTTCCTATAATTCATAAAAATTATTTTAATTAATAATATTATACAGTAAAGTTGTTAATATGTACAGTCGATAACGATCTTTAATGGTAATGATAAAATTGAAAGTATGATTAAGAAATTAGATTTTTGGAAACAGTGTATCGAAAACAATCAACCGGAAGTATTGGAAACTCTACATATTTTTTTGTTTGAAAATAAAGTTAGTCTGTCGCAAGACATATGAGAAAATATAATAGCACATTTAACAGAATTAAAATTGTCTTTCGTGGAATATTTTCCAAAATCCGAAAACACAAATGATAATTGGATTTCAAACCCCTTCTATGAATAAAATTTAGAAAAAGCTACATCATTATCAATAAAGGATAAAGAAAATTTAATAGAATTATCATATGACAGAACTTTACAAGTAGAATTCAAATGACACAATCTAATTAATTTTTGGTTAAACATTAATTAAAGAATATGGACAACTTTCTGAGAACGCTCTTAAATTATTATTACCGTTTACTAGTACAGAATTAGTAGAAAGAGATTTTTCTTCATATATTTTTTTAAAAAATAAGTATCGAAACAGATTGAATGCATCTTTTGAAACAAATTTCAAAAAATTATATTCTTCGAAACAAGCACAAGGGTATCACTAAATTTATTTTATAAAAATATTTGATTATGATAAGAAAATATATTAATTGTTTTTTTATAATTTTGTGTTTTTATTAAAACCATTTCTTAGTAAATGAAATATGACAAAATAGTAGATAAATATGAAACTTTGAACAAACACACATATATATATATGTGTGTGTGTGTTACAGTGAGTTTATAATTTCAGTGAGTCTATAATCCGGCGTGACGTTTAGGCGTGTTTCAATGTAATTTGTCTCATTATGTGATAACAAATTTCATGAAATACAATCATTTTTACGAAGTGGTACAATTTAGCGTGATGTACTACCAAGTGGTATGTGAGCCAAAAAAGGTTGGGAAACGCTGATTTAGACAATGTTATGCTATCGCCTAATTGATCTGTCAGGAATTTTACTTTTAATTGATTTTCTGGATTCACTCAGACAACTATATGTTAAGTATTGATTCAAAATTTCAACATAAAAAACAAAACAGAACATTTTCTTATAATCTGATTACATAAATTTTAAATTAAAATACATTTTGATAAGTAATCCAGATAACTCTCTCCATAGGTATTAGTGTATTATTTCTCCAAATTCTTTTGTTTATCAAAATTAAATTTAGAATTAAAAAAAAACAAAATTGCTTAACAAGAACAAAATAAAATATGCCTTTAGGCTTTTCTTAAATCCAGTAGGACAATGGCTTTCCCCCATTGCTTAATGAGTTTATAGAAAAAATAACTACTAAAACTTCAATTTCAGATTATAAACATGTTGGAACATTTAATCATTTCCATTTTTTTTTTTTTTTTTTACAATCTGTCTCATTAAGTAATCTCTTTAAAATAAAAAAAAAAAACTAACATAAAATTACAAATAAATATCTTTGCATTTATTTCCAAAAGAAACACGAAAACAAAATTATTATACGTATATAGCTAATATGCTTATATTCATCAAATTACAATTCATAGTCTTAACTATTTGGCTTTATTTTTGTGTGTAAGGGTATAATATATATGCAGATCCCTCTCACTTACTTTTCAACACATTTAAATTTATAATTATCTAGATAGCGTATACACTCCCTTACTTATTTTATTACATATTTTAAGCCGTAGTTTCTCTAATATGATCTTGTTCTTGGCTGGACAAAGTGTGCCCAGCACAATATTGAGTAAACTTTGGTAAAAAATCTATGGTTGACAACTATTTTACAATAAAAATAAAATGTTCATGGGGAAATCTCATTCAAGTCACATGGTAAAAAAAAACTTCATGAGAAACACTTTAAAGCTGAAGCACAAATGCAGAACTAATTATTGATTAACATGATCTTTACGTACAAATGATTCTCATATTATAGATACTTTTCTTATATACATAATTGTAATTAATATTAATATAGTCTTCTATTAAAACATGTAGCTGCAGACATTTGTAGAAAAAAGCTAATAGCTTTAAGATGTATTTTAAATCTCTTCTATCAGATCAAACCCCACATACACTTCATGTTTCTACATTGTGTGAATCGATGAAGACTAAAAAATGTGCACTTAAAATTGTAAATTTGTATAATACCTATAATAAAGATCATAAAAGGAAGTCATCAAAATTACCATAAATTAAAAATATGTAAAGCTTTAAGCAATAATAGCATATTCTAGCATAAAGATAATGGATCTTTCCTGAAAAGACAAACTCTTTATACAGAGAGATATGCAAGGAATCAGCACCATTAGCTTAAACTGAGGGAGAAGCTAGATTCTTGAAGCAAAATTTGTCCATTGTTTTTATTGGTATTTTTTTTTTAAATCCAGAGCTAATGAATATAATAATTTTGAAGGAAATATAACAGATTGAAAGAAAAATAAATTAATTATCAGATAAAATTTAAAGAATAAGAGAATTAAATACAGTACACTTTTCAAACTGTGAATATAGTCTACTATCATAGTAAGTTACAACTTATTTTAGGTTAATATTTTTCTAATAAAGATGAAAAACTTCTTAATCTGTACATTGCATCTCAAATTATATATTTTTTGAGGACACTTTATTTCTTGGATCTAGTTGATAAATATTCTAGTCCAACTATTTTCTTTTAAGTAACAAGGGTAATAACAGTTTGAGTTCAAACCCATTTACTTTTTACCTCTCTGATATTCCCAAAATATTTTCCCCCATAGTCTTTTAATAAATTGCAATCTTTGTTTCATTTTTAAATTTAAAATTCATATTTCATAACCATAAGTAATGACTAAAGGTTTTTTTTAAGTATAAAAGCATAACTTTTTGAGTATTAAATCTGTTAAGTATACACATTTTATTTTGAGTCTATTCATTTTTTCAATTTTAATTGCTTTGTTTAAATAAACATAATATATAAAAATAATAAGTCAATGATTTTCACTCAAGAAGTCATCATATAAGTCAGAGTATGACTTTCAATGCAAAGACCTTTAGCTCTTGCATTCATTTTTCTATTGCATTAAACTGTAGAGGGCAACAAATATAATTATTCAAGTCATCAATTTTATTTTCATTCATTATAAAGTTTCTAGGCAATGTAATTTTATAAAACATTATTTTACTTTTATTAAAATTCATTTTCAAGATTGTTTTTCTTACTAGTTGAATTATATGCATAGTTTCTTAATTGCAAGCCAATAATTGCTGGCTGCACAAAAACAATCAGAGAAATTTTAAGACTCATTTTGAAACATGACTTTTACAAATCTTGAACTATAAAAACTTGTAAAATCCTAGAAAATAGTTTTGGAGAAATTAAAATGCTGTGGCATACATCTCTTTTAGTTATTTAACTTTATTAATGAAATGACAGTTTTGTGAATTTTCTTAAATTATTTATTAAACGCTCTTTTAATAAATTCATAATTATATGTAGAAAGAGGCAAAAGCCTTTCCATAATTATCACACTATTAACATATTAGCTGTACCCACGGTTTTGCTCATGTTAATAGAATAAAATAACACAAAATGTAGCTATTTCTGTGGCTTCTATATTTATGTACTCTTTATATGAAATAATAATAATGAGTTATCAACAGCAATATCATAAAATATTTTAACTTTTTATGATAAGTTATATTATTGAATAATCGACTTTTAGTATTTTATTTTCTCACATCATATATTATTAATTTTTAATCCAACACTCTGATATATATATATAAAATACATCCAAGACATTTCAAAATACAAAAACATGTAACAAAATTGATTAATTACAAATAATAATCATTTGTAAATAAGTACTTTCATGGAATTTGTTGCTGACATCTATTTAGAAGTTATTACATATTTAAATATGCATTTGTTTTCAAGAATTTTATTATTATTAAATTTTATTTCATTGATCAGAATCATGCATTTCTAATTTGAGTAATTGCATATAATATTCATTTATATATGGTAATTAGGTTTAAAGAGATACAATTTTGTATTTATGTGTAATTACCTCTTTCTCTCTTGAATAGAATCATGCATTTTTAGTTTACATATGGAAGAGAAGATAAGAGTGATTTAATCTCCAGGATCACATGATGGCGTGCTTGCTCCTGGCTAAATTGCTGTAAATTTAGGAGATGGTTGATTTTCTTTATAAAATAGTGTAAAATAAAGTACTTTACAAGAAATGCCATGCTGTAGTTCAATATTATAAAGAATTGTGCATGCATAATTAAGACTGATTAAATTTATTGAAGTCAACTAGTAGTTGCTAGCTGAAAGACTAATAAACTACTAATATATATTCAGAATAATAAACTTGTTATGTTAAACTTTTTTTGTGTATGTATTATTTCCAAAATAATTGAATGGGTGTACTGCTGGCTTAATTAAGTCAAATCTGGGTCCCTATACAAATGAATAATAAATTGGCTTTATTATTGTTTAAATTTAATTATTTTATTGTTGTTTACCTTTTTTATTAGTTTAGATCAAAATTTCTCCCTGAAGACAGTTGGAATAAGTAAACAATACATTACTACGTAATAAAGTATGCATAACAGTTAGAATATTTTTTCTTTAATTAAAATATGTCAATTTTTTAGAGAGGGGGGGGGCAGATCTGTATTTAATAATATTATTAATACAAATAAGTAGACAGCTCTGAAAAGAACCTGGTCATGATTGCTACTACAGTTATGCAAAGAATCTATTAATTCTGTAAAATCATATTTCTCTATTGGAATCCATTCACAAATATACAGAAGAAAATAATTGTGATGTCATTAAAAAATTGGTAAGAAATTTTAATAGCTATAATAATAATCAAATCTCTAGTTACTGATCTTCCCCAGAATGAATGGTCTCTTGCTGTCAATATACATATAAAAACCCAAAACAGTATCTGACACATATACAATGAAATTTTTTTGCATAAATATACAGTACCCAAACTTTGATAGTGATCAGGATTTTATTTAAAGAGTGATTTATCCTTACATACTTTTAAGTATGTCTCAAACATTATAGCTAAGTTTTTAGATATAAGTCATCTTTTAAACAATATATATATAATACAAAAAAAAATTAAAAAAATGTTTAATACAATGCACTACTTTTTAGCACTATTAAAGAATTCGTTGATTTTCTATTTTAAAATTCAAAATGCTTTATAAATCAATGATTTCACTTAATGCTAAAAAGAAAAAAAATAATAACTTTCATTTAATTTATTGACTTTATAATAAATCAAGTTCAATTATATTTCTATATTTATGTACATATCTTTAAATATACTTAAAATTTCTATTTTAACATATATTTTAAATAAACACATGAATAAAGATATCTGGGAAATGTAAACAATTACCAGTATGCATTTCTGGCTAAACCAATAGTCTTTATTTGGTCCAGATCACAATATCTCAGATGTATTTCCATATGAAAAATTGTGACTTCACCATCTAAAGACTGCTAGTTCACCTATATATGTATATTAGTCAACATTTATATTTTTCAGATGTTTTTATTCATGTATTTAAAATATATGTGGCAAAATAAAAGTTTTAACTATATTTAACTATATTATACAAATTAATAGAAGAGTGGAATTGAATTAATTGTTAATAAGAATATATATTCAATTTTTAGCTAAGTTTAAAGTTTATTAAATGCCATAGTGTTTATAGCCTAATATATTATTAATAAAGTTATGGTAATGCATCTATTGATCCACACTGTCCGACGGCGCTGTTTCTATGCTAAAGCACATAAATATGCTGTTTACAAGGCCGCTCATAGATCTTACAGCCTGTAAAGTGTTCAAACACTAAGATGTTGAAGTGCACCCTTACCCCAACATCTCTAGCATATTGAACATTATTAGCAACGAGTATATGACACTCTCTATAGACATTACTCTTGACTATTGTACAGCTTATGATATGAAGGTTTCTGTACTTGTAATGACAAAAGTATATTAGAACGGATTTTTTTTGCTTCAATATATTGTAATTGATGTGAGTTCGTAAAAATTGTAACGAATTGTCAAACGCCCCTACTTTCATTGTCAGGGGGCAGAATTCACTAAATGAGGAGTGTAAATCATGATTCGGCAAAGTTCACGATCAAGTCGCGCACTTTCTGAGACCAAAACAGTTTAATGGCAGACGACCATTCGGCATTGTAGTTTTGAGATTTACCTGCTACAGAAGCAGATGCGCTGGCCTTCCTTCAACCCCAAAAAAGAAAATATTTTACACAGCCAGAAAAAAAACTGTCTTTTGTGGTGGTTTAATGAAATTAAGGCATTGTCAAACATCTGAAATGGAATGTCAATCACGTCAATGGCGACGAAGGTGTTCCATTCGCTCATGGGACAGGCTTTGAGGGCGGCCTGGGAATCGCTTTTTCCCAAGCGGTCTGGCTAATTGATTCTTGAAGATGGGATCAGCTTACAGTGAAGCATATTAGAGCTGAGTTGGAAAGGTGTCGAAACACCGTAAGGAATGTGACGACAGGTCTTAGAGAGATCTGTCGAGAAAGCCTTGTTTCTCGATAAACAAAATCAAAATAAAAGTTTCTTCAAAAACAATAAAAAAGACTTGGTTATAAAAAAAAAAAAAAAGTTTCTTTAAAAAAAAAAAAAAGAGACTGGACAAAAAGAAATGTTTTTTTTTTTTTTTAAAAAAAAAAAAAAGACGGAATATTTTAAAAAGCCAAATAAAAAACCATTTTTTTATTTTTAAGAAATATACATCAAACCGGTTACAAAAAATAAAAAAAATAAAAACAATAACAAACAACAACAAAAAAATAAAAATCAAACAAATCCCAAAATTAAAAACATAAATCAACAAAATTTGAAAAACAGCCCGGTAACGTTATATCTATTCGTTTTTCACTAGCAACAGCGCCATCGGACGGTGTGGGTCAATAGATGCTGTATTACCAAAGTTATTAATGTATTTATATTAAAAAAATGTTAAGTATCTAAGTGCAGGAATTTAGTACTTATAGTTTAAATTGTAGAAATTATGCCCATATGCATAAAATGATGTATGCATGTATAAAATAAGACAAATGCTCAAATTATAAACTTAGCAAACAGATTTTTTAAAAATTCTCACCTTTAATCTTCTTGTTTTTAAAATGCAACTGTAGCAGCTTTAGAACAGTTTCCTAAAAATTAAACAGATATTAAAAACAAGAGCAATGGATGTTTTAAAACTAATTGATTACAATTTAATTTATATGAAATACTAAAAGTATTTGAGCATTAAAGCAAATAATAGATGTACTGAAAAGAAGACTGACTTTTATGTAGAAAATACCTTTTAGTAAATTGATGATGATATAGTAAATAAACATCTTTTTTAAAATCTATATGAACCACATAAGAACAAGTACATTCAAGGGAATACAGCACATGACTGATCTCATGTTAATGTTTCTTTATTAAAAACAAAATCCCATTCTTTCTATTGTACTTTCCACAACATTTTATTTAATCTCACTTTAATACTTTTAATACTAATAGTAATCTTCAGATTTAAAAAAACAATTGTATAACATTATTATTTTTTACTAGATATATAATTTAATTTTACATATACATATATATTTACTATTATTATAAATATTTTAAATATCTATTATACACTCATAATAATTTTCAAAAAATAAAACAAAATATTTAATATGTATATGCAAACATATAAACCAAAATATCTATCTATCTATAAACATTAAATTAGTATAGTTCAATAAATATGTAATTAATACATAGGTAATTACAAGTGAAATTCAATCTCTATTCATGTATAGTTACATTTAATTTAATAATTATTAATGCCATGTTTTCACCTGGATAAAATATTAAAATTCACCCTGAATTGCCATCAATTTTTTCAGAATATGTGCAAACATATAAACCAGAATATTTATCTACCTACAAACATTACATATAAATGTTAAATTAAAATACATCAATATATGTATATTTAATATATGTTTAAAAGTGAGATTCAATCTCCATCCCTATATAATTAATATTTATTACTGCCATGTTTTTATCTCGCTGATATATTGAATTCATTCTCTTTTCATCAATGTTTTTAGAGATAAGCTTATAAACATCAAAAATTTAAAGAATAGGTGGATCCATTCTATTCTTCATAGCCTGAAGATGAGAGTGGTTTATTCCATTAATTATACTAATTTAATATTCAATTCACTCTATATTTCATTAATTTAGCAGTGGTAAGTTTACAAAAATCAGAAGTTTAAAGAATAGATGGATCCATTCTATTCTTGATCCTTTGTCAATAAACTTATTTATTTATAGCCTGAAAGGGAGAATGCCTTATTTTATTATATATATTGAAACAGAAACTCTGTTTCACGTATGTATTCTAAGATTTATTTTACCCTTCCACCTAAAGGCAGATGTATAAAAAAGAAGTTGATCTTACTTTTTTAAAAAAAAAAATAAAGCAAAAGGTTTAAATTTTTAAAAAAAATCATTATCTTCTATAATTGAGAAAAAAAGATAAACCTTCATTATTAATTTTTATAATTTTAAATTATGATATAAATACCTCTCTAAGTATTTATTTAAAGCTGGCATTTATTAAAATATTATATTTTTAATTTTTGAAACGATGTTGTTGAACAAAATATAATATTCGCTTGAGGCAAACTTATCAAATTGGAAAACATGGCTTAATCTACATAATTCCTTATCTGTCCCGATAAAATTAATGATCCAATCATCAAGAAGAGAAAAGCACTCGGGCTTAAATGAAAGCTGTGTAACAAATCAGATACAGTGGGAGTGCTGCTGAATTAATCCAGAGAATAGATCAGGGTATAAATAGTGGAGGTTGAAGTTCACAGGAGATTTAAGAGAATTAAAAAAGTTAAAAAGTTTTATCTGAGTGCTGCTTAGCTGTTTAATTGCCAACTGATTTTAGTGCAGAGTCACCTTTGGATTATAATATTTACAGCCACACTGCTAATGTTAAAAAAGAAAGTATTAATAAGAAAATCATAAGGATGTTAGGCTAATCTGTAATAGCTTCCTCTCTCTGTCCATCGCCATGAATCTCCAAGCCTGCCTGGGTGAATATCATGGAAAGTAAATAATGCCATTCAACTTAAATAAATCAACCCCTTTTTGAAATACAATAGTAACTTGAAGTGGATGAACACACCGTATAAAATGAAGGTAACAATTTTATGAAATATTAAATACTTATATGTGTTTATAAAAAAAGGAAACAAAACATCTTTCTTAAAATAAATCATGAATAATTATAGTTATGTGAAAATACGTTTTATTGGTGATAAATCATTAATACTTAAATGTCTTAAATGTCTATAATCAAAAGGCATTTTAATAAGGTAAATCATAAATGATTATCTTTTTATGGGCATATACATCTGAATTAAAATAAAATAAAAATGAATACTTATAACTAAATAAATTGTAAATGCTGATAAATAAAATATGACTATATCTGAATGAATTATAATTGTTTATACACCATATACATCTATACCTGAATAAATATTAAAGACTTGCATATATTATACATCTATATCTGAATGAATTATAACTGTTTATATTGCTGATATACAAATAAGTTTATACCTGAAGAATTAGAAATGCTGAACTATTATATATAGCTATAACTAAATAAATTATAAATGCTCATAAATGAAATATGTCTATATCTGAATGAAGTATAACTGTTTATACACCAAATACATCTATACCTGAATAAATATTAAAGGCTTGCATATAATATACCTCTTTATCTGAATGAATTATAGTTTATATTGCTGAGATATGAAATATGTTTATATCTGAAAGAATTAGAAATGCTGATACTATATACGTATAGCTATAACTAAATAAATTATAAATGCTCATAAATAAAATCTACTTATATCCGAATAAACTATAACTGTTTATATACCAAACACATCTATACTTGAATAAATTGCAAATGCTCCCATAAAATGTGTTTATATCTGGATGAATTATAAATGGTGGTATACAAAATATGTTTATATATGGAATAATTACAAATGCTGAGATATAATAAACATCTAGACCTGAAGGAATTGTAAATGCTTATAAGTAAAATACATCTGTACCTGGATCAGAATAATATTCTATACGAGAATCATAACACAAGGATTATTGGATACCCTGGATAAATATATCATCAATGATGAATAAGTGAACCATCTAACTAGGAGTATATATGCGCATACAGGAAAATGAGATCCAAAAGATGAACTGTGTCAAACATGAACTAGTAATAAACTTTTGTTGAATTATTATCCAAATATTGATATAACCAAAATAACTGTGGAGGAATGATGATCCAAACATTGTTATGGAAATAAATATTAAATAAATTTGTTATATAAAACCAATCCAGTTGTTCATGTAGCATCACTTGTCATTGTTCATGAGAATTTCATGCCTCCTGAGCTATGTCTGGCATAACTAGACCTAGGTAAGTCAGGTAGTAGTGAGATGGAACTCTAGTGGTGCCATTTGGGAAACCAAACACAGAATTTTCTAGGTGTTTCCAGTCTCTATGATGCTACATCCTTTGATGAGCAGGAAATATTGTTGTAGGGGGGGGGTGACATCTGTATTGGGGAAAGCCAATCAATGGTTCTTTCCTACAATATGCTCATCAGGAAATTATTACAACCGAGATAATAAAGGGGTTTTATGGTGATCCGATTACAATATATATATATATATTGTACCGGTCAATGCCTACCTTGTGGATTGATACCATGCAGACAGAATCGAACATGAAGTTACTGTCATGCATCAGAATATGGCATCCTAATCAACTCAATATTAAACTCTAAAACTAATGAATTAAAGCCATTTAATTAAAGTTTTAAATGAGAGAGATCAAACCAGAGCTGGTTATATTTCCTGACTCTCCCTTACCCAAACTCTATTGTAATGCTAATTGATATCATGACGGTGGCCATAGCATACCTTTGGAAGGCAGAATTTTTAACCTTGCCTTTACGTGCCACTTTCGGAAAGAGAAAATACCCTCCCAACAGGATATACTATTATCAACAAAACATAAAAAAAAAAATAAACAAAAGATATCAGCATGTCAACAAACTTTTAATACCCAATAATGTATAATCCCATAGACTTTTCTCAGTCAATTTCTTATCTCAGGCAAATGGTGGACTATGATATTATTGAAAAATTAGTATAATCTTGTTGGAGAGAGAAAAAGAGAAATAAGATGAGACCCAACTAAATAATTTAAAAGAAAAAAAATATTTATTTTCCCCAAATAAACCCATCACCACTCACACACATGAATAAACTATATTTGATTAAAATAAGCTTTATAATAAAGAAAAATCAATAAGTAAACTGATTTAAATACCCTTGAATAATGTGGTGTGAGTTTCTACCTACACGCACAGATTAAGCATTTTGATGCGCATATAAAACATAAACAACACACACACACACAAAACAATTTCAAGAAAGATAACATTCTTTTTTAAAAATGGAGTAGATGTGTATATCTGGATTAAAAACATACAAACAACAAAAATATATATACTCAGAGATACATATACAAGTTCCCCAAAAATTAATGTGGGAGAATTGTTTAATGTATAAAACTCAAATAATTTATGGAGAAACTAAATAAAAGATATGTATTACAAGAAAATGTAAAATAGAAATATATAGATAAATAAAGTTCATGACATCAAGGCATACTGACAATAATAAAATAAAATTTAAAAAAAAGTTATACCATTTGGCTTCTTTCTGGTTTCTTCATATTAACCATTGCTGCATTTCGGAAATTCTGAGTGTGCTACAAAATGTGGTAACAAGATGGTGAGGACTTCCTTTTTTTCCAGCAGAACATAGGCTTTGAGGTGTTCATCATCAACAGCTGGCAATTGGTGGCTACATAGCAGTGGTGTAAAAAGAGTCAGGCTAGTGCACTGACATGGGGAGTTTACTCCATCTTTATTGTACTGACTAATTTAGGCATTTTCATTTCTATTCAGGTTTCTACCAATATTTTTCTTCTTTATCACAGCAAACTGCTACCTAATTGCGTAATTTATGATGGACTTTCATTCATAGCCAGGCTCGGCTCTGTTCCCTTTTTACTAATTTCTTTACTGTTGGATGACCAATGCCTTTTTCTTAAATCTCCAGATGAATTCTCAAATACAGTCTTAATAAAACAGCCTCAGCAGTCTATAATGAATAAATAACATTAGTCAGACAGTCTTCCTAGACCTATGGTCAAATACTTAATCACCGAGCCAAGCACTTTACAGCAGACCAAAAAAAAAAAAAAAAAAACGAAAAATAGCAAAGTGAACAAAATATATCAGAGAAAAGACCAACAAAAAGGCCACTCCAGCACCTGTTGAACAGTTTTTATAGCACACTCACCATAATATAATTTGAGTACCCTCCCTCCCATTACTATAATTTCTTGGCTAACGGACTGCAACAATTAGTACAGCTTTTTACACTTTTTTTCTTTATCTTTTATTTTTATCTTTAATTTTCCACGCAGATCATCTCAATTGATCAAGGAGTTCGTTTAAATCAATTTTTTTCATTTTTAATACGATGGAAAAGTTTTTATACTTTTCCCTCTTACAAAAATTGAAACAAACAACTCTACAATAATACCACTCTAGATTTTCTCTGCCGATATTGCCATTAAATTACTTTACCTTTATGTTTTTAAAGATAAAATACAAAGTGGCAGGATGCCCATTTCTTTCCATTAGTGAAAATTAAAATTTGGTCAAACAATAACAACCTGCATTTGCTTTAACTTATTAACAGAAAAAATATATATGATAAACATCACACGCACACACACAAAAATAAACATGCAAAACATTTACAATCAGTTTGATTAGCTATATATAATGGTAAAATTTGTGATAATTAAAAATAAAAAAATATAACTGTACATGAGAAAATTATAAATCATAACTTTTTTTAATATTTTATTTGCTCCTGGGTGTAAGTAAAAATATCTGAGCAGACTGCCACCATTCATTTAATAGTACACTTAAATAATTTTGTACTTTAATTATTAATATAACTTTGATGAAATATAAATCTATATACATATAAGTAGTTGAAGCTTTCACCACTCCAAGAAGACCTGTCACAATATATATATATATATCCAAATACCATAATTTATTACATTATTAATTAGAGTATGTGTAGCTAAAAAATTGATTGCCTTTCATTAAACTTATTTGTGGCTCTGCAATTAAAATGAACTTTTTCATATGTTGATTTTGATAAGATTATTATATAATTGCTGTCAGTAATACATCCTGTACTGCTATATATTCTGAATTTTATATTTATGTTTGCTGCCTAAAGGATTTATGCCAATTAAGGGAAGCACTTGAAAAAACAAAATGTATAGGATAGCTTGATTAAATATGATAATAAATATCATGTTAAATATTTAAATCTTTTTGAAAATAGTATCAGGATTATGGGTTTTTTTTTACTTTCAAATGTTCTATGAATGAGAGTACTCAGTAGACATAGTGGATCAAATTATTCAGCACAATGATTTTGACATTGTAATAATTCTTGATGTTAGAGAATTTTATCTGCTTTATTATCTTTTATGACTCAAATAAATTCCATTCATTAGAAACTTGATCATTTAACAAAAAAAAAAAAGTTAAAAGAAAAATTAATTAAGAATATAGTTCTTCAAAAAATTACTCTCAAGATGTACAGGATAAAGATATTTACATTAGTAAAGAAATGTGTTCTAATAAGAAAGAAAAAAAGAGCAATATATATATATA